>CAUYRT010079387.1:0-39197 GCA_963574885.1 Lepilemur ruficaudatus | reverse complement strand
TGTTATTCCTGTATGTCCACTTAGGTGTTGATCAGTGAAACCAATTTGCTGGTGAGTACATGTGGTGCTTGTTTATCCATTCTTGGGATACTTCACTTAGTAGAATGGGTTTCAGCTCTATCCAGGAAAATACAAGAGGTGTTGTATCACCATTGTTTATTCTTTATAAAGGATCCTTCTTGAGTAAATGCCTCTGATGCTCTCCCTCTGATACAGAGACAAAAATAGAGCTAAAGATAAGAGGGGGGACTCCTAGACCTGGCCACAGGCTCATCAGAATTGAACCCCTTCTCATTCTCCCCCTCTTGAAGAGTCCCTTACATGATGTCCTAGACAGACTAGTTGATCCTTTGTTTTCCAAGAGCACAAAGTGCATTTCTATCACTTTGTCATTACTTTCTAACTAAAATGTCTCCTTTCTTCTCTACCACTCAAATAAGTCCTACCTTTTCTTCAATGTTAGGTCCCATGTCCCATCTTCTTCCCCCAAAGAGTCCCACTAACAGTGATTTCTCCTTCTTCGCTACTTCCGTATTGCTTGAAATCTGAACTATGCATTCCTTACTTACCTGATAATTTGTCAGAGTATTTATCTTTATCTTTTATTTGTGCAAGGCCTGACTCCTTACAGGCCAATGCTCCCTAATACTCTAACCCCCAGAACTTAATACAATGCCATGCACAGTTTAGTTGCTCCTTGATTTTGTTAGTAGTGATTGTGGTGATAATGAAGCTGCTCTGGGACGACTCTTACTACCACCACTCACTACTGAATGTGCATGGAGCAATTATTCCAGACAATTGCTCTGCCAAGTGCTTCATGTGGGTTACTTCATTTGCTCTGTCCACAAAACCTCTGAGGTAGGGGCTCCTTGCTGTTTTACAAATAAATTAAAGGAGGCTGGAGATGCCATATTAGAGTGATTATTTTCATGACTAAATGATGGAGAAAAGAACTAGTTCAGGTTGACGACTTGTCAATGTCAGGTACTTTATAGACATTACATCATTTAATTTTAACAACAATCCTGTGACAAGGATTCATCTGACAGATGAGAAAATCCAGCTTCAAGAGGTTAAGTAACTTGCTTAAATTCAGGCAAGATTTCAGATACTGAGTTTCCTCCTCTTTAAGAATAATTACTTTGAATAGCTGCTTGAGGGATTTGGAAAGAAAAATGCTATCTTATAATGCAATATGGTTTTACCAAACTTTAATTACAACTTCCCCGTAAATAAGAATTGCCAAATCCAGATCAAAGAAGTAGTTTGCAGATATTTGAGAATAAATAATCTACTTTAACCAAGTAATGGGTACCATTCCAACATAATTTATACGTCTGGTAAATAAACTTCCTGAAATAAAGGATCCTTTCAAGATAACTGATTTTAGGTGGTTACTATGAGAAAGACTTGATTTGAATGGTTGGTTTCAGGGTATGGCCCAGAGCCTCTGAGCTCAGAATGCTCGGCAGGGAGCACGTCTGGAGTCTGCCAGGCACAGGGATGGGTCTCTTCAGAGAAACACTACATTTTAAAGGGAAGATTATTTTTTTCCCTCTTCAGAGCAATTTCAAATCTTAGCACTAAGGAAGGGGAAAAATGGTATGTCTTTTCTTTGAAATATTGGCTTTTTTCTGAAAAGACCACCCTCTCCCCAAGCCTTGGAAACTTCAAACAGCCTGACCAAGAAGTCAGAACTCCTCTGGTTGAAGAAGCTGTTATCTTGAAAGCTGCTACAGGCTATAAGCTCTTAGAGGGTCCTGGAGCTCAGAGTCTGTTTGTATTCATTTTTAATAAGCTAAATGAAAAGTAGAAAAGAATTCCGAGCATGTGTATAAATGCATACATATATGTATGTCTATATATGCACATATTCTTATCATTTAAGTATGTAAATATATAACATTTAGTTAAACATGCACCCAATGAACTAATGTCTTCTTTAAAAAAAAATAAAATTCAAATACAAATGTAAATTTTTTAAAAAAATTGTGATTAGGCTTTTTTACTAAATATATTCTTGCAGCAAATTTCCTGTGAAATTTTAATTGGATTTCATACTTTTATCTTATTTTTATGCACCTCACATTTTACTACTCTGTAAGAATTTGACATAATTTCCATGTGTTTCTCTTACCTGATATTACAGTTTAAATACATTTTGAATGCATGAATTAAAGGGCAAAATCCAAAGTCATTGACTAGGGTGAATATTAATTTTAATGCAGTGTCTTCTGTTATTTGGCACATTCTACCCTGTGGATACTTTCTGTGTCTCCTGGGTCCATGTAACTGTTGCTCTTGCTTTCTACAGAGGAAAAGGTCCTGAATTACATAAGTACACCCACATGTGTACCCTAATCTCCTCTAAATGCATACAGAAAGGAACAAACCAAAGTCCTAAATAATAACATATTGTGTCTTTAGGTTATAGCTGACACTCTTTTAACCCTACCTCATACCCCATCTATCCACTTGCTACATCAACTCTGGCTATGACAACCAATCTCACACAGGTGCAACCTGGCCTTGGATACATTTCCTTGAATTTTGACCCAGAGTTTCTTTCATGACTTCTAGGATACCTACTTCAACCAACCAAGCCATTGTGACACAATCACAAACTATAAGGCATCAACTCCCCATGGGGTGCTCTTTGACAAATTACTGATGTGACCCAACAGATAAATGCACCCTTCTTCTATCCCTCAGATGAATAAGGCATAGTTACATCTAATGTACTCAGAGGGTACCCAGCAAAACAGAGCCCCAGTTGCCCTAGCAGTGAGTAACCTAATAACATACCCTTGCATTGACTTTTCTTCCTTTTAGGTGTAATTCTAAGCCAGTGGTTGTCAACTGTGGGTGATTTTGCTCCCTCCCCCCAGCCTCTGGAGATATTTGACAATGTCGGGAGACATTTTTGGTTGTCACAACTTGGAGGTAAAGGGTATTGACATTTGGGGGTAGAGGTCAGGGATAATGCTGAATATCCTACAGTGTATGGTACAGCTCCTACAAAAATGCATTATCTAACACCAAGTATCATTTTTTCTAAGGTTGATAAAGCCTGCAAACCTTTTAAACACTCCTCTTTCTTGAGCTCTCACACAACAAGAATCTACTTGAATCCTGGTGCCATCTCAGGCTCTGCTTTTTAGGTAAACACAGCACAGGACATTACCCATACCTACTACAAGGTGGTTTCAAGAAAAAAAAGTGTGTTTGTGTATCAGCTACCAGCTCAATTTGCCTACTTAGACTTGTCAAGAAAAATTCCACTTGCTCTTTTAATTTGATGCAAACAAGTTTTGGGAGAAGAGCTAAATTAAAATCTAATGACACTTGGAAAAAAGAAGGCTGAAAAATCAGCAAGTTAAGTTCAACTTGAATGAGTTTCATAATAATTGGGTTTGGACAGTGATGAAGCTAAAGTTTACATGAAGTTTTCTATGAATCAAGGCTCTTCTTTTTCTGCATGACAACTCCAACTTTAATTTCTAGGGGAAATGGTCTTTTTTTTTTTTTCATTGGGCTGTGAGTTCTTTGGAGACAGGATATTGTTTCATCTTTAAATTTCTCACAACTTTTAGTTTGTCTCTATGTAACAAATATTCAACTGGTTATTGAATTTGTGGTAGATCAGAATTATGCCCCAGTTTCTTGATTTTGAATGTGTTGTTATTTCCGAGGAATGTAGATGGCCCGGGATCTGTAATGTAAGGATGGCCACATAGGCAAGCCAAGTATTTTGTATTTTAAAATAGCACTATTTTGTTATCCTTACATATGCATTCCCCATTTTCTATCATTTTGGAGTATTTGGAAGGTTCATTTTAATCAACTTTTTGTTTGAATATTATCATTAGTTTACACCTGATGTGTGACACTGGAAGTATCTCATGGCCACTAAATTTGTTTTCTATTTCTCGGGAGACAAGATAACAAAATGACTTTTCATAAGGGATTTAGTTCATTTCAGACATGGATTAAATCTTCTCTGAATTCTTTAAACATCTCTAAATCTACAAAATTGGTCACATGAAAGAAAAAATTACCACAAGGATTCTGATCTTCCAATTATACCCTGAACAGAGAGATTCCCTCTTCCCATCATTCAATTGCATCTTAAAAGTTCAGTGAAATTAAGGAAAGAGAAACCTGCTTACCTTTTGTTAAATTTGAGAGAGTGTATAGTTCAAATAAACCAAGTCCCTCATTTCAGGAATCAAGACATCTGAGATTTGAGGAGATTGTGGTCAAGGGTTACAAAGTTTTAATTAACAGGATGAATAAGTTCTGAAGATCTATTGTATAGCATAGTGACTATAATTAGTAACAATATATTGTATGCTTGAAAATTCCTAAGAAAATGAATCTTAAATGTTCTCACCACACACACAAAAGTATTGTAACTGTGTGAGGTGAGGAATATGTTAATGAGCTTGATTGTGGTAATCATTTAACAATATATACATATGTCAAAACATGGACATCATAAATGATAATTTTTATTTGTTGATTATACCTCAGTAAAGAAAAAAAATTAATAATATAAATAAAATAAAAACATTTAACTTCTCCATGCACAGACCCAGAAGAGCCTTCATTGGTGATTAGTAGATTGTGTTGTTTCATCTAAGCAGAATTTTCCTTAATTATAGAGCAGTGGCATCACTGTTTTCCACCTCTGCTTGTATCTCCTAAAAAGCCAATTGTAGCATTAATGTCAGACACAGCATGCAGGTGGAAGAGCAGGACAAGAAAATACACCTATGCCTATAAATGCACCTTCTAAAAGAAGATATACGATATGTAACCTTGATGAATTTCTGACTTCAAATCAGCTCCATGATCTATGCTCTTGAACCTCTTGGCCTTCTTTTTACCAAGCAGAGACCATACTATAGTATTAATTCTCCTAAAACATTAGCAGATGTTTAAAGGATCAATGTTTCAAAAGCATCCTGGGGAGAAAAAAATGGCTTGGAAACATGTAATAGGCTTTATTAATTCTCTTTCTTTTTAATGAATCATTAAAATTGAGCTCAGAGCAACCTACCTGTTGTAGGTTCCTGCTTCCAGCTCTCTCCATGCTCACCACCCTGAACCTGAAAACTTGTTGAGAACGACTGTGAATCTACAGTTCTAAGGTTCGTTAATCATACTCCCTGCTGTATATGCTTTCTGATGCGCTAAGATGCTGAATGAGGTTCCTGTACTTATGCAAAATATTAGCAGAACTTTTTTTTTATTAAAGACGTGCTTTATTAATCTTAATAAATCATAGTTTGTCGGGACATTTCTGACTGCTTCTCAAGTAAAATGGGGCTTGACTGTGCAGTAACAGTGTTTATGTCATGCTTGAATTGTTTAAGGTGAGGCTTTGAGTAGTTTTATTGCTTTTGTTTATATAGGTAAACCCAATCTGCGCATTTGAAATGATTGATGAACTGCAGCCCCACTTGGAGTGTTTGTCATCACTCATGTGCTGAAGTGACATTTCTTTATGTATTTTGGCATAAACATATGCAACTACTGGCAAAGCATTTGACCCTAGAGTCTGACTATTTGTCATTCTAATCTTTTTTTGCTCAAAGTCAGGCAAGTTACTGTATATTCTCTCTTCACGTACATTGCTAATTATTCAACAGACAGTAAAATAGTCTTTTGGCTGGGATTGCATAAATTGCTGAATGTGCGATCTTCATTTCTCCAGCCAGGCAGCTAGGTATTAAATACTATGCAGTAAAATAAATAAAGTTGAGATGCACGTAAATGTCAAGGAAGACAGCCATATTGAGCCACAATAGCTTTTCAGGACAATCTGCAGCTTCCATCAATGAAAAAAAAAAATAAAAAAGAAAAAGAAGAAGAAAATGTCATGAACGTAAAGTTTAGCAAATCAAATGTAGGCAAAGATTAAGCAAAATTCATTAAGCCCAACTACTTTAGAATATAATTTTCCTATAATGGGTCTTTGTTGAAAAGCAAGTAACCAATAACTTATCTCATGTGGACAGAGACAAATGAAAGGCTTCCTAACCTCCAGGCTCACAGTTCAAACTCTGTGTTGTGTTGTTTGAAAACTTCTGATTATTTATTGGTGAAAATGTCAGAAAAATAATTAAAGCGCGAAGTAATTTTCTGAAAAAAGCAATCACACCTCATTTGGAGAACTTGCCTATGGTTGCATTCCTGAGAGGTCTGAATGAACAACACACATACAGCGGGGAGGGCAGGAGTGAACCAATTCCAAAACACATTAATGGGAGAAACCAAAACAAATGACATCATTATTACCTGGTTCGTGAAGTATAGTGAATAGACAAATGGATAAAGTTTCACTGAGAAATCAGAACCACCAATCCTAGAAAAAATATAGAACATGGTTCTTAGGATAGATTTTAATGAGAAATAAGATAACTTGATCATTGTTTATGACATAAAAATATCCCACTTACGGTCAGTCAGTTTTAAGGTAACTACTCCACTCTAGGATAGTTGACAAGAAAGAGATACCAGGTTGAACTGAGAGATGTCAAGTCTTTGTCTGTGGTAGGCACCACTGAGTCGTGTGACTCCAGGGGAAGTTTCCATCCTTCTCTCTTCAGTAATCAGAATGATACTCTGGGGTTAAAAAGCAGTACAAGCGAATAGTGCCCATTAAGTTATTAATAAAAATGAGCATGGTGTCATAATACATCCTCAAAAGTATAAACATATACAGACAATGTACTATTTTGTTACATGTTAATTAAATGCTAATTTGAATTTTGAAGTTTGGGAAGGTAGTGTCTTTTGTTTTCAGTTTGGTTTCTTGTTGTTTTGGTTTTATTAACTATATTATACTATACTATTATTGGAAGTATTTGCCACCCTCCCTTGGCTTATACTTCCCTGTGGCTTTAGATTAAATTACCTAACAGGCAGTGCCCCTCCCAGCAAATGGATCACACATCAGGAGGGGCCATGTGATTCCCTTTGGCCAATGAAATGTGTGCAGAAAGGCATGTGCCACATCGAAACAGAAGTGTTAAAAACCCTTCTGTACTTCACTCACAGAGATACTCCTGTATCTCTGCTGCAAGTTTGACAATGTTTTAGAAAAGAGGTACTCCATCAGCCCGGGTCCCACGGCAAAGAAGAGGAACAGAGCTGCAGCTGACCCACAGAGGACATGCAACATGAACATAAAAGAAATTTTGGGGGTAAGCTACCAAGATTTGAGACATATTTTTTTATCATAATCCTAAGGATTTGATACTCTTCTGAAAATCAGAAAATGTTTGGAAATATCACAAGAGATTCCCCATGTTTCTTCCTTTGTCAATTACATTTGCTTCAGGAGATAATCATTAAATACAGGCAGACTTCAAGAACTTGGTGGAAAAATAGAATTAAAATATAAAATTAAAAAATATAAACTGTCAACATAAGCTCCATCAAGGTCAGGATACTTTTGTAAGTGGTGATACCAGCCATTTAGTTCATCCCTAAAGAACTGAGGGTCCTGAGAATTTAACCATGCCAATGTAGTCTTTTTAAAAAAATTATTAACTGAAGAAAAATGGGCAACCTTTAAATATTTTTTAAGGTTAGGAAACAAAAGAATTTAGAAGGAGCCAAATCAGTACTGTAAGGTGGGTGCCTAATGATTTTCCATTGAAACCCTTGCAGACTTGCCCTTGTTTGATGAGAGGAATGAGCAAGAGCATTGTCATGGTGGAGAAAGAATCTCTGGTGAAGCTTTCCTGGGCATTTTGCTGCTAAGGCTTTGAATATCTTGAAAAATTCTCACAATAAGCTGATGTTCTTTCACCCTTTAGAAAGTCAACAATCTAAATGACTTCAGCATCCCAAGGAACTATTGCCATGACCTTTGCTCTTGATGGATCTACTTTTTCTTTGGACCATTTCTACCATGTGGTAGCCATTGCTTTGATTGTTCTTTGTCTTCAGGATCATACTGGTAAAGACATGTTTCATCTCCTGTTACAGTTGTTTGAAGAAACACTTTAAGATCTTGATTTCACTTGTTTCAAATTTCCATTGAAAGCTCTGATCTTATCTGCAGCTGGTCTTGGCACAGTTTTGGCATCCATCAGGTGGAAAGTTTGCTTACATTAATTTTCAGTTAGAATTATGTAAGCCAAACCAATTAAGATGTCTATAGTGTTGGCTATTTTTATTCTGTTAATCATTGATTCCCTTAAATTAGGGCTGAGCAAGATTAATTTTTTCATTGAAAAATTGATTTGGATGGTCCGCTGGTATAGGTTTCATCTTCAACATTATCTTACCCCTTCTTAAAACTTCTTATTCATTTGGAAACTGCTGATTTATTTTTCTGAGAGAGAGTTTCACTTGTTGCCTGGGCGAGTGCTGTGGCATCAGCCTGCCTCACAGCAACCTCAAACTCCTGGGCTCAAGCGATCCTCCTGCCTCAGCCTCCCAAGTAGCTAGGACTACAGGCATGCGCCACCACACCTGGCTAATTTTTCTGTTTTTAGTAGAGACGGGTCTCACTCTTGATCAGGCTGATCTTGAATTCCTAACCTCTAGCGATCCTCCCACCTCAGCCTCCCAGAGTGCTAGGATTACAGGCATGAGCCACCATGCCCGGCCTAAACCGCTCATTTCTTTGGGGTATTGTCCCCATAAACTTTTTGTAAAACATCAGTGATTGCACCATTCTTCCACCCAAGCTTCACCATAAACTTAATGTTTGTTCCTGCTTCAATTTTAGTAAAATTCATGTTGCTCTGTGAGGGAGTCTTTTTAAACTGATGTCTTATCCTTCTTAGTGCCTCAAATTAGATTCTGTTCAGACATATTATAACAAATTAATATGAGTTTATGTTGGTGCAGAAACCTTTTGAGCTCTTTACATATTCTTTGCTTAATATAAGTTTTCCATGAACTTTTTGAAGATCCTTCATATCTAACAGTTTTCAAGGTGGTGTGAAGGGGCACCTAAAAGCAAACACCATAATCCTGGCCTTCAAGGCTCTTACTTTTAGTCGTTATTTATGGCCTCTACTAAAGGAAATATTTCTCTTACCCTTGAGACAAAGGCACCAGAATGATGCACACATTTACACATGTGTGTGAACTATAATTCTAAATAGGTTTTCAGAAGTTACAAAGTACAGACTAGCTACTTCTTCTTTTACCACTAACATACCCATGACATTGAATGTACCTTCAGAGTCAGCTGACATTTACACAATGTAGTTGTAGCTAAGCTCCATGCTGAGCATTTTCACATTTTACCCCACGTAAGCATCACCATCGCTCTGTGAAGTCGACATTATAGTCCAGGAGTTACAAATAGCCCTGCCTGAGGCCCCACGACTTAGAAGCAGTGAGCAGGAAACAATCCCATATCTACTGGCCTAAGTCCAGGTCTCTCCCCTGTACTTCACCTTGACACGGAGCATGAATGTTTCACAATGATGGTATGTCATGAGCTGCGATACATTTGGGCTTGTGAAAGCTCAGCTACAGTCATTTTTCAGGTACTCAAAAGTTTGTCCCCTTGATTCTCTCATATTTTGTTCATTTATCATCATTGCAGTTGGACTGTGCATTTCAAAGAATTATCTGATGGACATGGGACCACAGCGAAAACCTGCAAAGTGCCATTCACTTCATTTCCTGCTTCCTATTGGGGTTATAGACCCAATGCCAATCAGCAGTAGCATCTGAGGGATATCAGACCAAGGAACTATGGTTTCATTTCCCTTTAAAATCCTACTGCGTATGCACCAGTATCTTCTTGGCTTGGCCTAATTTCTTTTAAACCTCAGGTTTATAGCTTGCTCTAATTTGCACGGTTGTACTGAAATAATGAGGAAAATAATTACAGTCCAAAATATTATGAATCAGATGATTCACGTTAATATAACTAATGTATTCAGGAGTAACAAGGAAGAGTCAAGTCTAAAATTTTATGAAAAAAGCAATGACTACAGTTTCATCTCTTTGTAATTGTAATCTTGCCATCCCAAAGAAATATGAAGCCTAGTGCCAGCAAGTCATTTTTATTAAAGTGACCAAATTCCTTCAGCCCTTTCTTTGTTCTTGTCAGTTCTTATTCTTGCCATTTTATTGGTTCTGTACTATGGTCATACTATCCGTATTATCTGAACCTTCTCTGTGCTTATAATGTACATCCTGCTGCATAAGACAATCTGGCACTCAGAGTTATTACTGGAAAGGAACAGTGAATTTCATATGACTGTATGTACATGAGTGTGCACCACAACTTTGAATGCTAGCTAAGCTGCCTATTTTATTTGCTGAGTATATGTAATTAAAAATTTCTAATACTTGGATCAATATGTTCATGTTTCAAAACATTGGCCTGCATTCACTGATTCTATAAAAATACTTTACGCCAGGCCCATATTTAGGAGCTGTGGATAGAACAGTGAAAAAAACACAGTCTCTGTTTCATAAAGTTGATTGGGGAACATTGACAATAAATAGTGGAGAAAATTGACAATAAACAAAGAAGAAGAAAAATATTTAAATATTTTTTAAAACAGCAATTGATAATTTCTAGAAAAAAGGGTAAAGGAATAAAAATGCAGGTGTTATTTTAAATAATGCGGTCAGGGAAAGCCCTTCTCAGGATACATTTTTTAACAAAACTTATAATGGGGTTAAAAGTGACAAATGAGAATTAAAATTACCATTGATGATTTGGCTAAGGGTTCTTTCTTATCTGAGGAATTAACTGTTCTTTCTCTTTGTTCTTCTTCTCTCTTTTCCCTTCTCTTCTTTTATTTTCCCAATTATACTGCTATATATAACATGCTAACCTTTATTTTCTTGGGTTTTCATTGCTAACAAAAAATCATTCAGACAATGATAGCCCCTTTTCAAAGATTAAAATTGACATACCCTGCTATTTATATTGGGAATTCACTTTAGATAACCTTTCAGAATGATTATTTTGTTTTGCCAGAAGACAGTTACTTTTGCATATTTTTCCTTGAATTAAGAGAAGTTTCATTCTTCTACTTTAGAGATGATTTATCAGCCAGCTTTTCCTCTAAATTACTAAGCCAATTCAGGGGAGATGAAAGAATTTATTCTTTAAGGTAAACAGAGAGAGAAAAATCAGAAAGAAATTGACAGCCTAGTGAGACAAAAGGCATATTCATTAAAGAAAACCTTTTTAAGAAAAACTTACAACATTACTTCTTTGAAAATCTACCTCTCTGTCACAGCTGTGTGGCTACACATATAGCTAAAGCTACCTACAGTGACACCATTCTAGGGCAGATACACAATGCCAACCTTTAAGTCCACATTTCTTTTCATCCTAACGCTGGAGTAAGAAATAGGTAGGGAGATGCCTGCCAAGGGTGAGGAGGCAGTGTGTGCTTGTCCTGGCTTTGCACTGTCTGGTTGGATGAGCTTGGGCACGTTACTTGACACAGTGACTCGATTTCTTCGAATGCAAATGGAGATAATAATGTTTACCTCATGGGGGTTTTTTTGAGGATTACCTAAGATACTGTGCATAAAGCACATCCCATGGTGCCTGGCATGTGGTCAGCACTCCGTAATTATGAGGTCTAATTATTAGTGCGGTCCATTTTCCCTTTCCTCTTTATTCATTCGCTAATGCATATGGAAGTATGGACAAAAGAAGTTCTTGAAAGAGGTGAAAAATTGGGGATAACTAATAGATGCCATGCAGTAATCATCTGTCATCCTCAAAACACTGAAATTCTGAGTTCCAGTTACCCTAAAGGTTTGAGCATTGCCAATGATAGCAGTTTTATAAATGCTTGTCAAGTAAAATGGAAAAATAACTCTACCTGGATGGAGGTGAACCATGCCATATGGTTTTACCTGTCTGAATACACATTATATTGAGCAGAGAAGAAGGTTCAGATAAAACCATCATCATTTAGATCCCACCAAGAGAGGCTTCCTGAAGATAATGATCCACAGCTGTTGCATTTTCTGAGTGGCAGGAGGGCAAGAACTGCATGCAGCTGGTCTACCAGCCTCGACAGAGACTTGGTCTGTGAGGGATTTGTGCTCTGCTTTTTGAAGGGACTTCAAGCTGATTTTTATTTTGGTTTTCTAAAACATGAAAAAAAAAACACCCAGAGTTAAATAAAAAATTATTCAGTTTATTTATAAACTTTATTGTCAGGCTCTTCTACTTAAATGTAAAAATCTATCATCTGCATATCTCCAGAGCCTAAAACATTTCCCTAAACCCACTAGGACATTCAGCAAAAAAAAAAAAAAAAAATTGTAATTGGTAGATGAATATACAAATAAATATATGAATGAATGGATGAATGAAGGAGTAAAACAATATCCAAATGAGGAAATGCCATTTTTATTCCTTTTCACAACTCTGTGCCTGAAAACCAATAAATATTTAATATATGAATAAATATTTAGGATCTTGAACCTCAGATGTACCCTGGACTGAAAGATAGTATTTTTTTCCCCAGGAAAAATGGCCTTTTCAATCCTTAACATACGAAAGACACAAAGAGAACCATAAAACCCAGAGAGACGTTGCAGGCAGATTGCTCTCACATTCAGCCTATGTGCTTTGAAACACCCTTTAGGTGTGTTGTCTAAACTCTCCCCCAACTCAGAATACTTTCCTTGAAAGATGAAATATCTGCTTGAATACTTTCTATGAAGGGAAGCTCATCAAACGAGCCGGCCCATTAAGTATTGGAAAGCTATAATTATTAGAATTTTCTTCTGGCTATGGTATCAAAACCTGCCTCCTTCCAGCCGGTACCCACTGCTTTTTTTTATCCCCATAGGAGAAAAAAAAAAAATCAACTTTATTCTCTCCTAAATATAGAAGGTAAGATTCTTCTTTTTCTGTTTTTGTCTCCACCCCTAGTCCTTTGCCCATCTCTTGCTCAGGGAAATGTATTTGATGATTCATGCTCTACATTTATAGAGTGTAATGTGTGGGGCAATTTACAATAATGTAAAAAAGAACAAAAGAAGAATAAGTTAAAACTGTGATTTTTCACTTGTATTATTTCAAACAAATCCTCATCCTCACCATATGAGGAAGCCATTATTAGACCATTTTTAGAATTAGGAAACTGAGGCACAGAGAAGTTAAATACTTTAAAAAGTGAAGCTGAAATTTGAAGCTGGAAATAGCTAACTTGAAAAATAAATATTTTGTCTCATGCAGATACAACCTGGTGTATTTCTGTAAATTTTGAATCAAAATAATTTATTTTCTGTGAATAAAGGAAATCTTATATTCCCCAGTAATAAGGAACTTGTTTCAAAATGAACCGGTCCTAGAGGTTTGTGGCGGAATTTTTGAAGGTTTTGGGTAGGATAAAGTCACACTCACAGGAGCAGAGGTAGTTGAGAAGTGACAGAAGCAAGTCCAGTATAAGGCAGAAGTTGCCTGGAAATCTCTTTTAATCAGATTCCACCAATTCTGTAAAAATCTGGGAAGTACAGAACATTCAGACAGACAAGTGCGCTCCTAAGGGCATTGAGTAAGGATGAAGACATCAGGTAGCTCCCATAGTCCTCAGCAGACTGAGCCTGGAGTCTGAGAATTTAGCATTAATAAGGCAGGTAGATTGCAAGTATTTTATGATCTATTTGCTTATTATGTATCAACTTCCATACTTCTAAAAATAATTTTTAGTTTTTTTTTACCTTGAAAAAGATAGATATACAAAAAATGTTAAAATAAAGATAAATGAATCAGGTAATGAAAGAGGTAACATAATTATATCAAAAACAGTAAGACACAGTTGAACTCTGCAATTGTGCGTCACAGTTAAGTCTGAGTTTCCTGACAGCTAAGACAGGATTACTGAACAAGAAGCAGCTGACATGTCTGAGTCTAGAACACAGGCTGTTGCCATATGCCTTTTCCTTGTCTCCTGATACACACAAGAGGAAGAGCAACAGTGTCTTAAATGTAGGTCATTCTAGACTGAGCTGAAAACTACAGACTGAACCCCCTGGGAATCTTTTACAAGGGTTGATACTCTGACAGTATCCATCTGTGAGGAAAACTTTTGTATATGACCTAATTTGAATTTATTATTCAGTGAATTAATCAACAAGTATTTATTGAACCTCAGCTAAGTGCCAGGCAAAATTCCTTTCTCTTTACAGACACAGTTATTATAAAGTATGCTTGATTATCTCCCAAATGATGGGTATAAATCAGGGGTTTTCGAAGTATTTTCATTAGAGAATTTCTTCTGAAGCATGCACTGCATATACACCCAGAAACCCAATTATGACATAGAAGTGAAGAAAACAGAGGAACTTGCTCTCCTGGAGCCTGTATTCTAGTGGTATTTTTATACTCATATCATGGAAGTCAATAAATAAAAATGATGTGAAGTTCAGGTGCTAAAGTCAAAAGACTTAAACTCAACTCTCGAATCTCTGTCTTATCTATGTGTGTGTCTTTGACCATTGAACACAACTGTCTCAGACCCCAGCTCCTCTTAGGTATAATAGGGAAGATAATTCATAGGGTTATTGTAAGGATCAAATATGATAATGACACAATGCTTGACCCAAAGTAAGTGCTCAATACATGTCGGCTAGCATTTCGTTACAGATAGAGAAACTGGATTTCAGGAATTCAGGAAGAGAGAATTATTGTCTAAAGTTACACAGCAGGCAAATGGTAGAACCTGGATTCATATCCAAACATCATGACACAAAATCCTGTCACCAGTACCCACTTAAAAATAAGGTCATGAAAAGTCTGAGCCAGATTTCAAAATCTCTGGAATGACAGGCCAAAAAATAGAGCTTAGCAGTAGGAGTCATTAAGGATTTGGAGGGTCATATTGATGAAATGACCAAAATGTTATAGGGTGACTGATGTTATGGCAAAATGAAGGATTATTGAAAGGACAATTAAAATTAAGATTTATTTCAATTTATGTTTCAGCTTTAATAAAAAATGGAAAAGATTTGTTGCTGGAGCTCATAAAAGGGCCCAGTTATTGAAAGATTAATTTCAGTGGACCAACGCCAACCAGAAGAGCCTGGGCCCCAGAATCAGCCATTCCCAAGTGTTGGGACATCTCTGGAGACCAGAGAACAGAGGCTAACACAGCTGGCCAGGACAGCCTTGTCAATGGAGGTGGAAGCACATGGGCCTTTAGTGATTCTCAACCACATAATTTGTAAAATAGGGACAGTAAATATACCTACCTCATAGGGTTGATGTGAGTTTTAATAATAGTTAGTATGTGAATTGTGCCTGTCACAGAGTACGTGCTTAATAAATCTCAGCTCTTATTATTAAAATTAGCTTTATGAAATTGAAAAAATGACATAAGTTCTTTGAATTTCAGTTTCCACATCTGTCAAAATAGGAACCATACTTTATTTACTCAGTTTTGTGACATTTTTTTCATCATTTAAAGTTATATATTTAGTATGTTATATAGTTATAATTGATGTGTATATTTTATATATAGCTTCTTTTCCTAAAAAAAAAAAAAAACCCTATCATTATAACTATTGAATCTTATAATCAGTGGCATCTTAACATCACAGAAATGGAGAGATGCCTGTCTTGCATGGTCACCACGTAGATGAAGATGCAACACATGTCCCAAGGCCTACAGGAAATATTAGCTTCTCTTTTTTGATCTCTGTCCTCACTTTGGTTCCAGAACTTCTTGCTACCATTCCATTTACGTATGGGAATTTACATATATCTTTATATTTCTTCAAAATCAAGGACTCATTTTTTGTGTCTACCCTTTCAGAATCAAAGATGTACTCCTCGTCCTTCCTCCACACCTCCCCTGCCATCTTGTATTTCAGCACAGTAATTCTAAGAAACTGGTACTTGCCACTTCATGAAACAGTTTAGCAGCACAGAAGTTAACAGCTCAGTTTTCTGAATTAGATAGAGCTTTAACACTTTCATGTATAAGTTGATAATAATGAGGTCAACCTTAAAAGCTGTTTGAAAATTAAGTAATATACTAAGCACTTAACTGGCATGTAACAAGCCCCCACCAAATTATAGCACTTATTGTTTATATGACACCAATCATGAGTTTTCTACTATCTAAATATGATCAACAAAATTATGAGCATAAAAGTTTCTTTATAAAATATATTTTTCATGTAAAAATCACTGATTATTTAATATAATCAGCTTAAATTATCTCAAAAGAGTATACATTTCAATCCATAAATTGTCATATGCTAAAGTCAGGGCTACCTCCGTCCCCAGACTATCCAATTTTAAAACATAAAAACTTGTTTTAATGAAACACAAATATAAATATCCCCAAAATGAAATGTATATGACACTCTATCTCAGTGATGAAGCCTATTATCTGATGTAACAGTCCAGAATACCTTTTGTTGACACAATTGCACAAAATATGGGAAGGACATAAAATGAGTAAGAAGAAATTCCATTGACAGCTAAGGGTATTTCTGAAATGAAAATTCATTTAAATACAGTATGAAGTACAAAACAAACAAATCCCACAGAATGAGAAACTAAGGCTAGTGTTCCAGTCCTTACAGGCATCCAGGAAAAAAATCTATATATACCTTCAATGTGCATGTCAAGTGTAAGATTTATCCTAATTATTAACTTTTAAAATGTGGGGAAAAAAGAGGCCACAGAACTGATTGAAGCCATGAGTCACCAATTCTGGAGGGGGAGAAAGGGTAAGGTCAGTGGCCCATGCCATCCCCACCCACTTAAAATTTCACGCAATGCTCCCTTTGATCTATCAGTCTGAAACTATTTATTAAGAAAATGATCAGGTCAAACAGGAAAACTAATAGAACTTCACTAACTAAAAATGTTTTTGGAAATTAATAACTAGCAATAATTACAGTCAACTTTATTACATGCTATATGTAAGTCCCTGTGCTAATTAAGCACTTCTTGTGTAATGGTCAGGAAGCCTGTCTTGTTCAACTTCATGTTCCCAGAACACAACAGTGTTTGGTACCTAAGAGGCATTCTATAACATTTGTTCAGTACAAACACAATAATTTTACTTGCATAAAAATGACGTTAAAAACTGTTGTACTTCCTTAGTATTTTTGAAATGATAACTTCATGTTTATAATTGCTATTTGTAATCTTACAACCTTTTTTGTCTAGTAGCTATAGCTCATGTTTGAAAAAATTGTTTTGCTTAAATAATTATAAACAAACAAAACACTTGACTTTGAAATGTTACTCAAATACAAATTCTTTTGTATTCAAGTTTCTTTTGTATTTTATTCTTAAAAATGCTTCTATCTGGATATTAATATATTCTTTAAATGCCATCTTTATGTAGGCCATTAGAATATGCCCCTTTTTTCTTAACTTTAATTGCTATTGAGTTTTCTAGGGGTCATTTTCATCTCTTTTGTAAATGTAAGTAGAGCATTGTATTTTCTTTCCTTTTCATGTCTTGTAGTTCCCTAGATCCCCACAGTTTTTCAAAAATAACTGTAAATGATGCAGTTAGCATGCTTGCCAGTTTCTTTCATCCCACAGATAGAAGGTATATCATCTGGACCTGCTGATTTGTAGATATGCCGACTTTCCAAGGACTCACTTAGCCTGCTTTTGTAGATAGCTATTTTTACAAGATCTTCATTACTTCCTGATTGCCCAATATTTTTCTTCTTTTATTCTTTCCAAGGACCAATTTGTAAGATAAGTTCAAGGCCTCAGACATGTTAAAGTTATCATTAATTTCAAGACTCTTCACATTTATGAGTCCATTGGTCACGGCATTGATTGTGTCCCTACTGTGTTCAGAGCACTTACCAAAGCTAAGAACAGCTGGAGGCTTTCCCTCCTGGAGAAGCTGGAGTGCTTCTTCTCCTTATTATAATTTCTTTGTTACTTTTCTCTCATGTTATCTTTCTATAGTTTCTTACTCTCACATGTTGGTTTGGGTGCAGTATCTTCTTCTTAACTTTCAGTACAGATTACATGCTCCCCCGAACATGATGAGTATTCTAAGAAACCACACTAGATGTTTACATATAAGTGCTGCTGTATTTACGGAATTTTTAAAGTTACTCTACTTTCTTTCATGTCACATGCTCACCTGTTTAATATTTTCCAAAGTTCAATTCACTGATATTTATTAACTTATTCAAATAATGTATATGCCTTGATTGGAATAGAACACAAGCAATAGAGTTTGAGGGATAAATTTGGTCTTATTATTATCCTAGAAGCATTACAATGATATTTATCTAAGTAATAATGTAGCTGGCTCTATTTCTAGTCGACAATTCTGAAATATGTATTATGACTATTAATAGCCTAATAGTTCATAAGGTTTCTACTTTACGTTGTGCCACTTGGAAATCATAGCTAACTGCAGAAGCCTGCAGTCAGATCCACACTGTATGTAACTTTCCTACACAATAAAATGGAAACAACAGGTGACCGTCCACCCTGAGTTGAGTATTAATGGCTGCATTTACAAGGCAAATGGCTGATTTAGATTAATGGCTTCCCTGCCACATTTCTGGCTGTACTTCGAGATATCTGGAAGAATAAACAAGGATAAGACATTTTGTTCACTTTCTCTTTGTTGAAATCTCAAGTGCTTTCGTTTCTCATACCCACTGCTTTGATTCTGTCTTTATGACAGCATTCCATCATCAGGCAAAACATTTTTGACTCTTCACATATTGGAGAAGCACAGGACCAATTTAACTGAGACAAAAAGTTTTTAGAACTTGAAACAAATACAGTTTTTTCAAAAAGGCCTCTTTTTAATGTAGGGCTTTGCTTAATAGGGCAACTGGATTCGAGGCAACACCGAGCCTGGAAGTGCAGGTGGGTTCTTCCTTGGAATGGCACGGCCCCTCCTGTTGGATAGTACAGTACTGTTCAATGTAATGCAAAGAGCATTGGCTTCAGACTCACACGGGTTGGGTTCCAATCCCAGAGATTCTACTCCTCGTTCCTTGAAACTGGACAAGTCACATTATTTCTCTGAGCTTCACTTTCTCCATATGTAAAATGAAAAATGCACATAGGTCATCAATGCTGTGTGAGATTTCATGTGATAACTCCCATGTACATTTAGCATACCTAATTTAACCAGTAATTGTATTTTTAAAAAACAGAAATAAGATTATTTCTGGACAGTCAAGCACACAAGAAATGAACTATGTACACATTACCAACATAAATATATACACAGTAACTTTATAATCAATATTTTAATTAGGTGCCTTTATGTATATCTTGCTAAACTATAAAATGTTTGCTACTCTTTCCTCTCCTTGATTTCCTCTCTTTTTCTCTTGTAAGTTTAGGAACATGAGAATAACATTGAAGGTATGACAAAGATCAGATTAATACAACATGGGAAACAAGAAAGGAAAAGACTACTGTTTTTCAATACTTGTCACACATTTTTTTTCAGTCAGAGGGCCAAGAGGTCAGCCTAGGTATTGGCATGCAAATTTGTTATTCCCATCAATTAATGAAGGCTTTAGATGATTGCAACTAGAACTTATGTTCTAGGGTAAGACCCTTTTTACTTTTAAAACCTAATTTTTGTGTTTTCCTAATGTTTCAATTTATGTTGGTTTAGCTCATTATCTAGTCCCTGAACATGCCACATGCTCATGCTTCATTTGAGAATGTTGTCCCCATTCCCAGAATGACCTCTGGAACCAAGTCTCCTGGCCCCTGCTATTCATCTGCCAACTCTCAATTTAAGCTGGATTCCTTTAATAAGCCTGGCCTCAAGTCCACCTAGGTATTCCTTTCTCTTTGTGTCTCTAGCTCTTATGTTACAGTGCTCTAGGATCCTTAGGGACAGAAAAGCAATTTTATATATGTATATATATATATGCATATCTTTACGAAATCAGCATGGTGCCTGTTACATAGTAGGTCCTCAATCAATATCCACTGATGAATTGATAGATGATTGTCTCCTCATCACAATGCTGATGTGATAAATGTCATGTAATAATTGCTACCGGTTAGGATCTCATAACAAGCCGAAACTTCACAAGGCAATTTCTATTGCTTATTCCAGTTAATCCTTAACACAACTCTACAGTCAACATTATTATACTTATATTATAGGCGAGACACTGAGATTCAGAAAGATTAAGTCATTTGCTCAAAGTCACAGAGCCAGTAAATGGTAGAGTGGGGAAGCAAACCTAAGTTGGCCTGGCTCCAAAGTCTTGGCTCTTAACCGCAAAGTGTTACAGAGGGTTCTCAGTCTTCCTGCCTCTACACAAAAAAAAAAAAAAAAAAAAAAAGACCCTCATATCTCAGCCACACAGACTTCAAACACAGCAATTTTATGCTTTAACTTAATTCCCTATATTACTGTCGAGGTCTATTACTACAAAATTGTAAATTCTATAGGTGATGCTTACTTTGTGTAAACATGTTCAACTCTCAGGAGCTTTAGTCAGAAACCAGAATGTATTCCAGATTGAGTGCTACCTGGAAGAGTTTCTTAGATCACTCAAAGACATACTCTCACTAATGCCTGCAATAGAGAAGTATCTGCCCCTAGAGTCAATCCTAGTTTCCTCAGCTGGAGGTTTTGTTTTTACACTATTTCAAACTCACCTTAAGTGTCTTTTAATGTTATAATTTATTGCCTTAATTTGATATGTAGCCATAACAGTTAATTATATTAATTCCCAATTTATTAAGCTCTTACTGGGTACTATGTGAAATGTTTTACGTGCATTACCTAATTTAAACTTCATGGTCATTCTTAATGTAATGCTAATAGTGTACTCATCTTATAGATAAAGAGAATGAGGTAACTGGTCCAAGGTTATAAAGTTAAAAATTAAAAGATGTAGAATTCTATCACTGTGCTAAGTCTGAACTCTGAATCACTGCTATATTACCTCCAAACTAGTACCTCACAAAACATGACTGTTTATGCTGAAAATAAAAACCATAGCAGTTACTAATATAAGGATTAGTGGAATTTCTTAACAGTCATATTTTTAGAGGCAAGCTGTAGTCAAAAGCTTTGAGTAGGAGGGTGAGATCATAGACAAATATGAATCTGTAAGAAACTTAGAAATAGGACCAAGTCCTTTTTTCCAACCTTCTTGCTCTCAGTGGCTTCTTTTAGTATAAATTATTTGTCATTAATATATTAACTTAAAATAATTATAGTTAAAAGCAAATAAAGCTTAGAGGTTTGAACTTCTGCAATCTAAACACAAGAACACAAATGATTCTGTCAGTCGTTGGAAAATGTTGACAATTGCTTATAGACCCAGTACTACACTGAGGGAGGCGGCCTCCGTAGAAATGTCTGGGGGATTCCAGGAGGATATAATTGATCTAATCCGTTTTCTTTCAAACATAACATTTAATATTTTATTAATAAAAGATTACTAAACAAATTCCCCCCCTTCATGTGTGCACTGCCCAATATCCAGTGCAATTATTCCCGTATTGTGCATTTGGTGGGCGCATCATTCAGAAGCCCTCTGTTAAGAAGGCCGGGGAAAGCTGTCCTGGAGGTCTGGAGGTCTCTGCTTTATCTGCATCTTCTTCAGAACTCCGACTCTATCAGGGTATGGAACTGCGTGGAACTCCTCTTGTTTTCATTATTATCTGGTTTATTTACAAATGTGATCTCCCAACATTTCAGTTTACAATTACACTGTGTAGACAGGGCACATGTAGTGTATTTCCAGGGCTCTAAAATGAGTCACCTTCCACACAAATGTACTGAGAGAGCATCAGATAAAAGTGACGCAACTGACGCACATCTGAAACATCAAATTGTGTCACTCTTTCAAAACAGAATGGTCAATTTTGCCTTATTGTTGAATTAAATGCCATCTTTGTGTGTTAAAATAAATAGACTGATGAATATATTCCTTCCCAGTGTTGCTGTCTGTGACGTACAATGAATTTCTTTCCTGTGGGAATCTCACTCGTTTATAAATATGCTTTCTTTACAAATGTTAGGAGTTCATTGATCTTTTGTTTTGTGAGTTTTTGTTAAAATTAGCACTTGGGGAAAGTGTTTTAAAAAGGATATAAGATAATGCGTAGAAAATCATTTCTTTTATCCTAGTTAGATGAGTAGATAAATAGATATACTGATCTCTTTAGTTGTTGTCTTTTTCTAAAATTCTCTTCATCTGATCAATAGCTTACCAAAGAAATAGAAAGACAATACACAGGACTTTTAATTAGTCAATTTCTGCTTTTAAAAATCTTCAATACTTTTCTAATTCTCCCCTTTCAATCCTCAAGGTTACATCTATAATTATGCTACATTATTGAGGTCATTTAAAATAATATATAGGCACCTTAGTATTTTCTGTTCTCCATTGATGGCTTTGCTGTCCTTTTCCCTGATTTGCTATTATAGAGCTCACTTACAAGCATTCAGCGCATGTCTGGCTTTATCCCTGCACAGTAGCCACAGCCAGTTGCCTCTTAAGCATTCTTCCTACTTCTACTTAGCACAATATACAGTGCTAGTTGCAAGATCACCTTACAAATAAATGCTAATGCCAAAACAGCAAAAATAAATCAATCAACATGAGTCAGTTGAATTATGAAGGAGTTTGTACTTTTAAATCTTCGATAGCTAGTCAATGGCTTCTTTGTCAGGTCTGAACTTTTTCTCTGGTGGTCTAGACTTGTTATCCTAATGATTCCCATTTTTTGCTCCTCTTTCAGGAGCTAAGAGAGTTGGAGAAAGTTAACTGAATCATCAACAAGGGTAGTGGGAATATGAATACACACAAGTGCAAAGCAGGAAGCTCTTCTCTATCTGTGTGGGCAAGCATGTACATGTGCACTTGTGTGTTAAAATAGCTAAATCACTGACTATGGACAATGTCAGATGTGGAAATATCAACACTATGAGCAAGGAATCTCTAAGATTGTCTACCTCATATGGTCGTAGCAACATTTTAATCAGGGTTAGGACAATTTGGACTTATACCTATTCTTTTCACCCAAATCCTTCATGGGATCCAGAAAATCTCTTATTAACTGCTGGAGGAAGAGCAAATAAGTACAAACAATTTCAATATTTATACCCTAATGTTTAATATTTATATTGCCCAGCAATTCCACTCCTGGACTCATTTCAGACACCTCACAGCTATTCGTAATAGCAATAACTTGGTGAAATGTCCTTCAACTGCTGAGAAAATAAATAAATTGTGGTATATTCACACAATAAAATGTTACCTCATAGTCACAACAGATTGCAATAACAAGCATCAATATGAATGAATCTTAGTAATGTTAATACATCATTGAGTGAAAAAAAGAAGTGTAAAGGCGGAAAACTACCCTTTAAAAAACTAAAGTAAAAAATGTAGACTGTTATGGTACTAATAAAGATGCAATAAAAACTACATAACATGAAGAGCTGGGGAGTGATGAATTTGAGATTCACGATAACATTTACCTCAGGTAGGGAAAATGGGATGAGATGGGAAGTATGATTTGATGTATGTTTCAGTTACTATGGCTATGCAAAAATATTACACCCAAATCTGTGTAATGAGACAGCCATTTATTATGCTTGTGATTTCTGTGGGTCAGAAAATTGGGCATGGCTTCATGGGAAGGCTTGCCTCTGTTCCACGATGTCTGCCCCAGCTGAGAGCCAGAATCAACCACGAAGCCTGTGAGTGAATGAGCCTCCGACGATCCCATCCCTTTGAAGTGTTCCCTCTGAAGTTGGAGACATTATAGATGATCTTAAGGATGTTGGAATATATTTTTTATGTGAGGGGGATGTAAATTTTGTGGTCAGAGAGTAAATTGTGGCAGATTATATTTTCTAAAAATGGCCAAAGGCTCTTCAAAACCTTGCCATCAACATAAAGATGTGGAGACTATTTTCTACCCCCCACCCAAATCTGGTTGGGTCTTTGTGACTGCCTTGATACCTAGAATGTGGAAGCAACATGAGTCACAAAAGCTCTCCAGCTTCTGAATGGCAATCTATTGGGATACTCTGCCAGATCCTTCCAGTTTCCACCCACTGCCAATCCAAAAGTCACTGCCATTTTTGTAGGTTTTTGTTATGGTAGCAAACCACTTCCAGGTACTGATTTCTGTTTCATTAATATGGCTGCATGACAATTTTCTCTAAAACTTAGTTGTATAAAAGTCATTTATTATGATCATAAGCATTTATTGCCAGGCAGAGTGGTGATGGTTTCCCTCTTCCCTTAGGATGCCTAGGGCCTCAGCTACAAGACTGAAAGGCTATAGGAACAGAATCATATAAAGTCTCATTCACTCATATGTCTGAAAATTGATGCTAGCTTTCAACTGAGGACCTCAGTTCCTCTCCAAGTGTGCTTTTTTTATGTGGTCCCTCTGATGAGCTACTTTGGCCTTTCTCATAATCTAGTGGCTGTGCTCTGAGGATGAACATCACGAGATAAAGAGACAGAGATTGAGAAACAGGGAAAAGGTACTACTGTGTTACCTTTTCTGATCTACTTCCAGAAGCCAAGCAGTACTACCTCTACTTTATTCTAGTCATCCAGGTGGTCACAAAGCTTTGCCCGAGTTAAAGATAAGAGGAAAGACTCACCACTTGATGGAAGTATAATTGTGGTCACTTTTGGAAAATACAATCTGCTGTTAATACAATGTATTGCCAAGGTCCTAGTTTTTGATTTGAGTGGAGAAGTTCACAGGTGGTTATTCAATTATGAAAAAAATAAATTAAGAAAAATAAGGATATGCATGGACCTATGATAAAATAGTGAGAGTACATTAGATCTAAGCAGTATAATGATTCCAATGCACAACCGAAGACCAAAGTATGGGGAAAACCTTGCTTCTCTTTGAGGAAGGCCAAGTGGTATCGTTTGTTCATTAATTCTTTCAATGAATGGGACAAAACTGGTTCTAAATCCTGGTTCTATAATTTACTAGCTCTGTAGCCTCAGAGAATCACTTACCTCTCTAACAATAGCAACTAAAAATAATAATAATGGTTAATACTCATTGAATGCTTACTACATATGCCAGGTACTCTTCTGAGTATTCGGCACATGTTAGCTTATTAAATGCCCCCAAATAATCTTACATAGTAGATACTATTATTGTCTTCATTTTTCATATGAGGAAACTGAGACAGAGAAAGGTGAAGAAATAAGGTCAGAAATAAGGACAGAACTGTGGTTCACAGGCGAATGGAGTAGTGGGCTTGGGGAAATGATAGTGAGTTGGAGGGAGGAAGGAAAGGAAAGAGTGATGGCCAGCAGATCATAGTGCAGTGTTCAGAGAGGCAGGCTGACTGGGCCATGGGTGACCTGAGGAAAGAGAACAGGGGTGGCCATAGCGGCAGTGTGCAGAGGAGGGTCCTGGCTCTGGTCCCTCTGGTTTGGAGTAGAGTAGTTCCCACTGAGGGTGTGGAGCAGGACCAAGGAGTCAGGGCCCCATTGGGGCTGCCCCATTTCAGGATGGGCTAGCTTCAGTCAGAGTAGGTAGCCACAGACAGAGCCAGCCTCAAGTCCAGTGAATCTCCTCTTACATTACTTGACCCCGTGGGGCTTGCCATCGTGTGTCCCTTTGTGTCCCTCATAACATGTGTCCCACTGTATTGCAGTTGCTTACTTACTTGTCAGAAACTCAAATTAAGAACAGTAACAGGTCCAGCTTATTCATTGTCATACCCCGGAGCTTTGCCTACTGCAAGCCACTAACCGGAGCTTAATGAATATAGCTTAATATACTACATATAAGTTGATTGAGTGAAAGCTGTAAATCTGCAGCACAATTAACTGAGGGCTATGGAGTTTGGGGGGTAATGGAACTTGAGAGAAAGGAGAGTAGGAAAGTACAGGTACACAGGTACGGGCTTGGTGGGGGCTCATGATGATTGAGGGGAAGGGAAAATATAGAGTTAAACTTCAGCAGCAGGTGCCCACAGTGGCTGGAACTGTGTGTGTATATGGGTGTGTGTGTATGTGGGTGTGTGTGTGGGTGATGTGTAAGGGCATTTTTAAAATGTGAAATGATCTTTTTGCAGGGCGGGAAACAGAAGCAGGGTGGACATTGTGCTCACTAGGCAGAGTAAGATTAATTCCAAATTTTATAAGTATTTGGTTGAGATTTGCTCAAAAATAGAACATACGTGATTTCATCAGTTGAGAAACTTGAACCTGAGAAGGACTTGAGAAAGCCGAGAACATATTGTTCCATTTATAGCAGCCAAATGCCCTAGGTCTCCTCCTTTGGTACAGTTAAGAAATAGATCTGATATACTTGAGTGTTCACAAATAAGATGGTACCAAGAAAACTTGGGAGAAGACTCTACAAAACAAAATTTTATTGTGATTTTTTGATTGCCTGAAGATTATATAAGTCTACCTATAAATTCAAAATCATTAATATATCAAAAGTAACCCAATTTTATAAGCCTCTTACAGTTATACAGTACATATTATGCAATAAAACTCATTATGGGAAATAAATAAAGAAGGTAGAGTTCTTGCTACCAATCTAGAAAAGTGGTATTGCTCACTGTCAGTATATGATGAGTACAAATTAGCCAACGTGCTATGTAAGTTACTAAATTGTCGTAGTTGTTATTTTGTCATAGTTGGACTAGAAGTTCAGAGATATATCATGGGTAACCACTTTCAGGTGTTTTATTTATTATAAATAAAATCAAATGCTGTAAAAAAAGGACCATTCAGTATTCAAACAACAGTAAAGAAAAAAGGAACACTTATCTTCCTTTGAACCATTAATATGACATCAGAAAAATTTGATGAAAGAAATATGCAAATTGCACCTTTTCCCAGAGGAGCCTGACTGGCTGTGGATATCTGGGAAAGCACAGCCCTGATTATCCTTCCTTATAACACAGAAATTCTCCTGACACCATCTGTCTGTCCTCACCTACCAAACATATCTGCTTCATTCTGAGAAAATGTCTCTCGGCAACTTTCTTCTCATAAAACAAAGTTATGAAAATAAACTAGCATTATTCATGAACATTTCACCAGTCTGAAACAACATGTGCAAAATAAAAATAAAATTTGGAAAACCACATCTCAGGAAAAGCACAAATTCAAGCTATGGGTGTGCGGGGAGTAGGGGAAGAAATGAAAGAAAAAAGAAGTCAACGCAACCAGCCCCATAATAATTCTGAAAATTCCTTCAGTTAAAGTAGCTAGGCAGGCTTGTGTGCTTCTCAAGCCTGAGGTTGAGAGGGTATAACCCTTTTTTGCATTACTTGAAATAGTTCCTCCTAAAAAAAAAAAATCCACATTTGCTACATAGCCCTTGTGGTTATCCTTGAAGCATAATAGGAAGGCCGTCAAGGCACTCAGAAGAATACATTTGAGTGAACTGGACGACTTTAAAGGAAATCAGAAAATGACCTCCAGAGCAGTAATCTTCATAGAGATATTTATATTTTAATACTGCTGGAAATTTTGCTGCTTATCAAAGCTGGAAAGTAAAAGCGCTGGCTGTGGCTGAAGCTCCTCTCTCCTAGAAAAAGTATTTTTCCACAAACATGTAATTTTTCATATATTCTGACTTAAGGCAAGCTTCTTTTCTGGTGATTTCTATCAATTTTCTTACTCCTGACAGTATATTTGAAGCTTTACAAAGAGTGAAAACGACTCTGCCCTGTCCTTAAGAGGCTTGCACTCTAGTCCAATGGCTTTCAAGCTCTTTTCACATCTATGAGGAAATATATTTTATATCATAATTGAGCAGACACACAATACACAACACAAAAACCAAAAGAATATTTATATTTATTCTTCGGGGTTGAAGAACAAGAAGTAACAATGAAATTTCACTGAAAATATTAGAATTAAAAGAAAATTCCTTCACTAATGGTCTTTCTCCTAGTTATACATTTATCATATAAGTAAAAATATATAAAACGGGGAACAGAATATATCTGTGTATCATAAATAGGTGTACCTGCAAACATAGTAGACAATTTTCAGAGCATACTTTGGTAACTACTTAGGTTGGAAATAAAGTTTCGTGATTAACTAACTCCAGGCCTACCCAAGATTTCATGAGGATCTCTAGAGCTTTGTGTTTCTAATTTACTGAGCAACACAAGTTTAAAAATAATATTAAAATGATTTTAAAATAATTTTAAAAATTAAAGGAGGAGAACAAAATATTCTTACCATTTATTGAATATTTACTCCGTGGTAGTCACTGTGTTGAGACCTTTACTTATTTTGTTTAGAATCAGTATCACAATCGTAAGCTAAGTATATTAATTGTACATTTCACAGGTATTAATAGGAAACCAAAGGCTCATAAAAGTGAAGTCACTTGCTCAAGGTCAAATATATTGTAATTAATAGAGGCAGAATCCACACTGACCGGCTCTGAGGCACATCTGCATAGTGTTTGCCCCTCACAGCCTGAGAACATTAGAATAGCAGATGATCACGTGTAGGTCATGCACACACATGCATCAAGTCACATCTCTAAAGTGGGTTTACTCACAGAAATGTATGCTATATGACCCTAAGTAAAAGCCACAGAGGGGGCAGCCTAAAGGAGGAGAGAGGATGTGACTAATAGGTGTTACCACTGGCATGTAATTTCTTAAAGTGTGTCAACCTTGCCACAAACTCATCAGAAACTCACGCCTCTTGAAACGTGTTCTTTTCTGTTGTTGGGATTTTTATAGTTGTATCATACTTGAAAGGATAAGATTTCAATTTTCCTCAATTGCGCTCTCTCTCTCCTCCCTCTCCTTCTCTCCTCTCCTCTCTCTCTCTCTCTCTCTCTCTCTCTCTCTCTCTCTCTCTCTCTCCTCTCTCTCACACACACACACACACACACACACACACACACACACACACATTTCAGGCTCTTTACTTTGCTCATTTTGAGCATACCCCTAATACCCCTAGTGATCTTTCTTTATAGTGGGATTTTTTTTTTTCCGTGTTGCACTGACTGCCTAATATGACTGTTTTTAAGGAAGGGTGCAAACTTGCAAAATCACTAAATTTAAAAAGCACATTATAAAATATTTTTCTGAAAAAAATACGAATGTTCTTTTTCTGAAGTCAGTTAGCCAGCTTGTCATTAATAGAAAAGATTTGGGTTATATATTTTATTTTATTATTTTAATTTATATCTCATATTTTCTGGTTTCATAGGCATTAAATTAGACTGACAATGGATAGGACCAGCAGGTTGTTAGGTTGAAGAGTATGCCACAGATTCAATTCCATATCTAAGCTGAAATGCAAATTGAGTGCACATCTTTGGAATGATTTCCTCGTGTCCGTAATCATTACTAGAAGAAATGTGTTCTTCATTCAATTCAGAATTGTTTATTAATTCACCCATTCTATTTTTTTTTTCATTTCTTTCTCTCTCCCTTTTTTCCTCCTTCCTTCCCTCCTCTCTGCTTCTGGGCTTATAGAAATTGTAAGAAAAACTCTGTCGGTTTATGGAGGAGTAATTTGATTATGTAAAAGAGAAAGATGCTCTTTATATTTGGTCTTCTGGACTTGAAACAATGTCATTAACCAGACTCTCATAAGAGTTATTTCAGATTTCGCAAAACATCAGCGCTCCTGTTTTTGTTCCTCACATAAGATCTAAACCCTTTTTTTTTTTTTACCTACCTTGTATCCAGCAAATGATGATTAGGAACTGTTGAAATCTTTACATTACCTTAGTAATATGCCAATTAAAGAAGGTGTTTTACCCAGATTACAAAGATTTGTCTGAGGTGGCCACCACTTTGTTAAGGCTGTTTTGTGGACATCTTCATAATTAATGGAAAAATCATTAGGAATTCAGTCTTTATTAACCCCTATAGCTGCAGGGGCCCATTTCATCTTAATTGCATTCATTTGGCACTGGCAGTATTATACAGCATAATCACTAATAAATGATCTTTTAATTTGTACCAATCAACGGAGCTTGCTTTCATGCCAATATTCCTGTTTCTTTGATGTTGACCTGTCTTGATTTTTGATCATCTGGGCTTAAGATGATTTACTGGAAAATCAATATCAATACCAGAACTGCTTGTATTCATACGTCTGTGGTTAGGTTCTATTTGAGTGTATTTTGATTGAAATAAGTAGTGCTTGATTACCCATTCAGATGAGGGGGGAAAGCATAATCAAGTTGGGAAATCTGGTACTGTATTCTTACTCAAAGGAAAATAATTAGAAACTGTAGGGAAACTGAAGATTCAGGAGAGCAGTAGAGGTAACACTTCAGATGCCACTAATTAAGCAACTTTGTTCACCATCTCCTAAAGGCCTTCACCAATAGCGTAATATGCTATTACCCATTAGCAAGGCCAATGGGGGCTTTGGTTACACTTGTTAATGGGAAACCCCGAGACAGTTTCTCTCATTATCCCGCTGTCAGCACTGTCTCTGCAGTGTAAAGTGGTCGTCATTGTTCTGTGGGTCAGCTAACCAGAAACCAAGCTACTGTAAAGAAACATTCTGTAGCTAATTGAAAATGACTGAAAAATCCCCTTATCATCCAGTCACCTCTCTTTATTTGTGGAACAATGGGACATATATGGACTTGTGGGGAAAAAGGAAAGTTCAGGCTATGACATTGAATTTTTCCTGACTAATACAACTACAAAGAAGTCTTTGAAGATAATTCCAGGGAAAAAAAAATCCACTCACTTTTTTTTAAAAGATAATGACAGTAAGACGTAAGTTAGTGTTGAATATTGCACTTGCTGTTCTGAAGGGTACTTTATGTTTATATGATTCCCTTCACCAGAGGAACTCAAAGCTTTTTCCATGGAACTGCTGAAATCCTCATTATCCTAATGAGCAAATGGCACAAAACTGGAAAAGCCACAAGGAACATGAAACTTAATCACATATTCTATGCTGGCTGTTTTCCTGAACTCTTAAGTACAGTTTAGTATAAGATATATTTTACTTTAAGCAACCCGATATTTGGAAATTCAAATTTGTAGAAAAAAAACAAATGAGGTCGTTTATACAAAAAGGAAAGGGGAAAGAAGAAGGACTGGAATAATTCCTATGTTTAGAAGAGTCTTTGCTTTGCAAAAGGATTTGATGCATTGTTCTTTCCTTTAAACTGTAAGATTTCAAAGTGCATTTAAACTATGATTCAAATAAAAATTCAAAATGATGGACAAAATGTGATGATTACGTATCTTAAAGGAGAAATGCTTCATTTGAGTGTCTATGGAAGTTTTCTATTTTGTCAACTATGGGAAGAGGCAGCAATGCTCCATTTTTCAGTGGGCTAGGTGAACTGAGCTGGTATTGCTCATTCATTATTTTCTTCAACCAGCATTTATTGGCAACGGTTTTGTTTTAGGCAGAGTGCCAGGCTCTGGAGATACAAAATGAACAAGATATGACACTTTGCCATAAGGAATCCACAGTCTAGTGGAGGAAATAACAACACAAACTTATAACAATTATATTATAGAGCAGTAAGTGAAGCAAACTATCTATGGTAAACTATCTATAGCAAACTATATATAGCAAAAAGGTTTACAGAGGAAAGATAACTAAGGCAACTTGGGAGACTTAAGAGTTTCCGTGAAGAAGTAACACATTAGCTGAGTTTTAAAGAATGAGCCAAAGTTATCTGAGCAAGCAGTTGGAGCAGGGAGTGGTGATCTTTGAGCACATTTCAGGGATATCATGAGCAAAGAAGAAAAGCAATAAATGACATATTGTCTTCAGAGTATTACAACAAGCTTGTATGGAAGGAAGTGTTTCAGTGAGGTTGAGAGTGTAGCCAGGCCTCTTGAGATTTTAGTACCTTGGCATTTTTTAATGCCTGAAATATTGCAAAATTGGACTAGGCCCTTGGTTGTGTGCATGTGTTAACCATTTGCTTTCTGCCCAGTACCCTTGTTCTCACAGCAATTATTAACTGCTCATGCACTGTTTCTTTGTCAAGCAGGAGGAGGTAACTCCAGGGTCATGAGGAGAATCTGACTTTGTTTTGCAGAAGGAATGAATGTCCCTGAAAAAATGCGACTAGCTGCTGACACTCAGAAGTCTGGTTGCTCAAGGTGTTATCTGAGCCTAAAAGCAACACAGACTTGCCTCTCCCTATCCTCTTCTTATTCCCCAGCCACATTCCCTGCTTCATTTCTTTGGAGGGAAAGGTATATCTAAGGAGATTTTGCTCTCCCATCTTCTCACTTTGGCCAAATTGAATGAACCTTTCTCTGTCTCCAAGCACTGGTGTCACAGTGTGTGGCTTTAGCTGTGCATCAGGTACATCAGCCTGAATTTGAGGTTCTACAACATAAGTATAGAAAAAAGAGCTGGAGAGATAGACAAAGGCCAGATGGCTGCCTCCTGTGAATGTATCTTATGAGATATGAGAAACTGGGAAGTCTAGGAGTCATATTTACATTTTGCATTTAGGTAGATCACTCTGGCCACTAGTACCCTGTTTCAGTAATCTAGACAAGAGATGAAAGGGACTTGAATCGAGGAGTAAATGTGGGAGACAGCACTTTGCAATGGGAAACCATTAAAAATGAGCATGAGTAAGATCCCTTGGGCAGGGTGTCCAAAATAAAAATAGTAGTGAACTATGGCTAGAACTGGGTTATCAAAATGTTATGGAAAAAAAACATGTTATGGAAAAGCAAAGAAAGGAAATTCACAAAGGAGCAGAGAAGGACAATTGGAGATGGAAGAAAAGCCAGGTATATGAGGTAAAATAAATTCTGATGCGATAAAGACTTTTAAGATAAAACAAGTAGTCAGCCATGTCAAAAATGAAGGGGAAAGCTGCACTTACGTAAAACCTTGAGAATATTGCCTTTGGATTTCAAGGATTATTAGTAACTTAATGAGTATAGTTTCATTGGAGTTGAGAGGGTGGAGGACTTAAGCTCAGGCAGTGAAGAAATGGAAATGGTGCGTGTGGACTAGTCTTTCAAGGAATTTGGACAAAAAAGAGAATATCAGGCTCAGCCAGTCACTAGTTGGCAATAGTGCATCAAGGAAACACGTGCTAGGATGAGAAACTAGAGTATATTTTCAGGCTGAGGAAAAAGCACTGGCAGTATAGCATAGAAGAGGTTGAAGATAAAGCTAACAGTAGAGATAACTAGCTGTGGGAAATGTGGAGGGAAAAAAGGGACTGATGTGACCACAGGTAGAGGAGCTGAGGAGCTGAGGTAATGATGGGCTAGCTGGGGTTCAAGATCATAAATTTAGTCTGCATGGTTGTTATCTCCAGCAATACCCAGTTGTCCCAGCATAGGAGTAGAAAAGGTAGATTCACATTGATCTAGGTGGGTGTGGTAGAAAAAATGGAGGTACAAGAGAAATTGAGGTGTTGAGGAAGGAGCAGTTCAGATGGTCAGTAAGGTCAAAAGATGCTGTTGAAAGTAGCAAAGGGAAGGGTCTGGAAGGATAGAAATTATCATTAAGAGGCCAGAGCCCTTCTGGACCTTTTAAGATGGTTTGTCAAGTTCCTGGTAATGCAAAGTTGATTTGAAGACTTCAAAGGAATTTAGATTAACTGGGCAAGTCCAAAGTTCCTGACTCCTGTGATCTAAATCTCCCGGAGATTGTAGACTGAATGGGCCTTCTGCATCATGGCCACCAGAGACAATGACAGGACCAGTTACTCTAGATCATCATTTTCTAAGCTGTTTTCTAGCTTCATGAGATGCAATAGATAGTTGCCATCCTACCTTCTAAAGAAAATGTCTGTGGATAAGTAAATTTAAAAAACACTGGGTTAAACCCAATAAGCATTCTTATATTTTGTACTGAAAGGCATCCCAAAGGCTTTCATTAAGCTTGTGAGCATTGTGAATCTCCAAGAGTAGGGAATGGTGTATATACTCCAATACTCGTTTGTCGATAACACATTTTGGTCTACAGAGCTCCTTCCGCTTGCTGCAGAGCTAGTTAGAAACACTGCACTGGTTTTTCATTGGAGAATAACATGTTTTGATTTTAAATGCTGTATACTATGATCTGAATATTTGTGTCTCCTCAAATCCTAACCCCTAAGGTGATGGTGTTATGAGGTAGGGCCTTTAAGGAGGTAATTAGGTTATAGGGCAGAGCCCTTATGAATGGGATTAGCACCCTTACAAAAGAGGTCCAGAGAGCTGCCTTGCCCCTTCCACTATGCGAAGACACACCAAGAAGGTGTCATCTATGAATCAGGAAATGGGCTTTCACCAGACACTGAATTTGCTGGCTCCTTGCCCTTGGACTCCCCAGCTTCCAGAATTGTAAGAAATAAAATTCTGTTGTTTATAAACTAGCTAGCCTATGGTATATTGTTATAGCAAACCAAACTGACTAAAACACTGACAACTTTAACTTGAGCTTTAAGTTTTAATTTGCATTAGTGAAGTAATGCAAGTTAGTTAAGATAACCACGTTATTGGTGTTTTTCATTATACCAACATGTCGACTTTTAAAAAGTATTTATAATAAACATTGTCTCTATGCTATGAGCTCACCACTGTGCTGGATGCTGAGAGGGAGCTGGCAAGGATATTTGAGTTGCTTCTTAATGCCAAGTACTGAACTGTGAGGGATGGAAAACGACGAGGGAAAGAGCATGCATGCATGGTTTGCACACTCAGAGTGTTTATCAACTTTTTTTCTTAGAATGCCTCTTTTGTTCCAGCCCACCTCAGGAGTTTTGCTAGAGTATTCTTTCTTGTGAAATATTCTCCCTTTTTGCACATTTATTAGTCCCAGCACAAATACTTATGTGTGTTCTGGATTTGTTCTCTTTTAATTGTCATTTATATTCTCCTTGTTCTGTCTTCCTGTGCCTCATGCTGAAAATAGCAGTTCATGTTTGTATTATCTATGCTATTTAAAATTTTAAGTACTTGAACTAAATCTACTTAATTTTTTTCTAGATTTCACAATTTCAGGTGTTTCAGTCTGTCCTCAGACTTCATTTCTTCAACCTTGCCACATTTTCAAGTGCAGCAATATCCCATCTGCAATTTCTTTAGTTTGACATGGTCTCCAAAGAGCACCATCTACTCAGGGTCTCCTATTCTTATACATATGCTCTAATTATCTACATATATTTGTCTTTGAAATCACTTTGCAAAGGTCTATGAAAAAGTCATCTTGCATCTTCTGTATTGTATATCTCTCTAAAATGTATTTTAAAGTACTGATTTTCTTAGTAACAAAATCAAGACTTTGCTATTTTTAAGTTACGCTTTTAAATGTTCCTTTTAAAAGCTTGATTTAAAATTATGCTATTAATTAAGATTCATTATTTCCTTCAATTTAATAAGGTCTCATCTGAGATTACATTAAATATATGGCATTACATCACTGATGAAGTTCTTGAATATTGTTTTTGTCTGTCTCTAAAACATACATTGTCATCACTATTATTGAAAGGTTTTTAAGTATACTAAAGGACCACACTTTGTTAGAAATTTCAACAAACCATGATTCATATCCATTGAATTTTCCTATTATCTCTAATAATTCTGATACTCAGAATGAAATGAGAATTAAAAATCAGGGAAACCACCCACCCACCTTCCCAAATCTATAAAAGTCAAATGATTACAGAACTAGAGACTTCAGCCACTGGCATTGTTAGAATGCTTCTAAACAATGTGGAATTATTTAAAACAAACAATAACAAAAACAAAACCTAGTGTTAAAGGATATGCTGGCAAAATTAAGCATGATTATCAACTAAGAATTAAGGTGAGGTTTTCCATAATTTAGGATTCTCATCTTTTTAATACGGCACTTTAAAAAAAGTGGAATAGAAACGTGTTGATTTTTAAAATTTTTCTTATTTATAATAGCTTTGTTTTGTCACATGTTTTTCAATGCTTGTAAGCCCACAAAATACAATTAAAGCTATTCACGTTTACTGCAAGCCTGTGGAGAACAAGGTAGGGCATCGTTCACCCAAGTATCTTCATGCAAAGCAGACCACAAGTTGTCACCACCCCCACCCCTCATCTTCTTGGAGAGACTTGCTCACTTAATTGCTTATTTGCCCCCTGCCTGACCAGTGGAAAAATAACCTTTCTAGGACATTCTTTTGCAGCAATGTGTGATTTGATCTTTCTTTGGTGACCTGGGCCATGCCATCCCAATATGAGAATAAGCAATAAATTGAAGTCAGATACTTATTGGAATGAAACTCTCATTTTAAGAAGAAATTCAGATCTATTTAGCTTGACCTTGGAACTTGAATTAAATCTTTAGACACTCAACTTTCTCCAGGGAAGTATGAGGTTTATATGAATTTGAGTGTATTAAAGCTAGTCTGGCTCTGATCTATGTACCAAGTTGGTTAATTTTTCATTTAAAGGACAAAGGGTTTCACTGGAACTAATTTAACTGACTTAATTTGTAGTATTCACATACCAGTTTATATTCTAAACCAGGAGAGGTTTTGTAAAACCATTAACATGTCATTAAAAAAACATAATATGTTCACTGATTGATGTTTTGAAGGCAGCCACAGTTGCCTATGGCTGGGGACTTCTGACATGGTTCATTTTTGCCTCTGCTACTAACCAATTGTATGACCCGATATGAGGTGCTTCACCTTTCTCTGATTCACTCTCTGACTAATAAACTGGGGTTATAATAATTCCCCCTTCTATCTTTCTCAAAGGGGTATACTGAGAATTAACAAGTTAATGGTCGCAAAGTACATCAAAATGATCAGTTATGAGGCAATATGTTAGGACTTTTATGTTATGGAAACATATTTGAAATGCTTTATTTTTTATTGGGAAAGATCACTGCTCTGAGATTTATCAAATGAGTAAATGTGAGGATACATTGGCTTATTTTATAATTAATCTGGTAATGTTTATGGATTTGTGGAAATCCTGAGTTAATAGAGACAAAATAATTACATTTGAACATGTCGTTTCAATATTTCTTCCTAAGGAATTGTTTCCATATCCTTTAACTGTTCTAAACTTAGCTATTGCCAGAGACTTCTCTTGATTAACCCTACTTCACCCAATCTCTCTTGTACTTTGTCTATCATATTGCAATATTCACATTTATTTTAGTCTGTATATGCTTTGTAAGAGTGTTAAAATCATTTCCTGTGATGTCTTTCCTCCCAACAGCTTATATACTCTCTATGGTCAGAGACTGTGCACCTGTTTACTTTGTCTTCCCTCAATGCGCCTACGCCTAGATCACAGTAACACTCAAGAAATGATGTTTGCTAATTACACACAAATAGGGCTCGAGGTTCAATTTGATCAGGGGTTCCTTTCTCATCTTATTTTTTACCTCTGTTTTAAAAAAACTGTGACTTGCACCATGATAGAAACTAAATAGTCACTTGTGCTAAGGGCACTCACAAATTCACAGGTTTTGTTACATTTAAGTCAAATGGCATACATTTTGATGCACACTTATTGTAATGTCAAACACAAAAAAATTATAATTACATTCCAGTTAAAAATTAGTAACATAAATTCTGCTGCCTTAAAAACAAGAAAATGTATAGATACTGGAAAGAAAAAAGCTTACACGAAGGGGAAATGGGGCACAGGGCAGAGAATCATAGAAGCACAATAATACTTTAATACTTTAATCTTCTAAGGATGAATTCAGCACCACCTACTCATTTATGAAGTAAATGATTAGTATTTTAATTATCTATAAAACAAGCTCTCAAGCATTCTCTTCAAAAGGAAGGAAAAGGAGAAAACAAGTTCAAATTAATGCACAAGTGTGTACGAACGGGAAGTCTTATACCACCTAGTATACTGTTTTGTTATTCTTGGTTTTGCCTTTGTTTATTTTCTTTTGCAAGTTTATTGCTTTATTATGAAGATCTTCATAGAACAGAAAAATATTTCTATGGCTAAATCATAAGAAAAAAACCTGATGCAATTTATTTCACTACTAAAACCCTTGGGGGAATTTTCTTAGTTATTAGATATAAAACAAGGTGAAAGAAATTCTAAGACAAGAGCATTACTTCCACCTGTTTCTATCCAATTGGCATTGCAAGTCGACCTTCTTATTTTATCTATATTTCAAACACAAAGAAATGATTTATCAATTTTAACATTTTGTTTTTCTTTTTCAGAGGGCAAATTTTTATATATTCCTTAATTCTGCTTTCTGTCAATTTATCTTATTCTTTTATTTCAATTAATTCCTTTCTTCTCTTTTGACTGTCTTTCTCTACTTCCTAAATATTTATGTTCCAAATTTTTCTCTGTGAATAGCTTCAGCCATGTCCTACAGGTTCTGCTATACAGTATATTCACAAAATTTTGTTTTCTCTATAGTTTCCAATTTAGTTTGTAGTTTTTTCTTTTTATCATTTTTCCTTTCTTGTGTTTCTTAAGAGACTTTACATATTGAAGTTTCTAAGTTCCTGGGAATTTTACTCACAATTTCAGTGTTAATTTCTCTATTTACCACACTGTAATCATAGATTGTAGTCAGTATTAAATGTACACATTTTTAATTGTGGTCTTTCTCTGTGACCTAATATTTAAGTAATATTTGCATATGGTCAATGAGCGCTTGAAAACTAAACTAAGTGATTTTAAGGATACAACTGCCTCTGTCACTAATAATTTTATTTAGATCTCAATAGTTATTTTTGAATTGCTTGGTTTGCTAGTGGCTGAGGAATGTTCTTGTAATTCCTTGTAATTCTGATGACTTTCGCTCTATATATTTTGATGTTACGACATTTGGCCCGTCTTTATTACAATTGTGCTTTTATTATGACTTATATCTCTTATTTTTAGAAATTTGGTCTTTTTCAATGCATTTTACATTTATTAAAGATCTTGTCTTTTCCCCCTCTTCCATTCTCCTTCCTCCTCTTCCTTTTCTGCTTTTTTCCCCCAATTCTTTTACTTTCCACCTATCTGAGAAGTGTTGGTTAGTTATGTGGCTTATACACTGCATAAGGTTGAATTATTTTATGTCATCCAGAAAGACTCTTTTTATAGTTAAATACATGTTATTTATATTTTACCATAACAGATGCTTTGTCTTAGTTTCTTTTCTTTTCTTTTTTCTTTTTTTTTTTGAGACAGAGTCTCACTCTGTTGCCCAGGCTAGAGTGCCATGGCATCAGCCTAGCTCACAGCAACCTCAAACTCCTGGGCTCAAGCAATCCTCCTGCCTCAGCCTCCCAAGTAGCTGGGACCACAGGCATGAGCCAC
>CAUYRT010079386.1:0-29495 GCA_963574885.1 Lepilemur ruficaudatus | reverse complement strand
AAAAAAAAAAAAAAGTGTCAACTAACTAGAAAAAAGTCTGGAGCACAGTGCAGGCCAAACAAACACACGTTTGCTAACGAGATGTAGGCTGCAGAACACTGGTGTGCAATCTTCAGTTCAGAACCACCCCTGAAATCAGGGGAAAGTTTTCAGATTAGACTGTCCTAAGGAAAAGCAGGAAGCATCAGTCTTGATACACATCAGGCCAGATTTGCAAGAAAGTGGGACTTCCTGGGAAGCCCAGGAATGGTGCCCTCATAGCCTGCAGCCACGCCTGCAGAAGCTAGCTCAGTCCTGGGACCTCCAGTCCATGTGCCTTATAAACCAAAATAAGCTGGTCTTAGAAAGAATAATCTTTGCAAAGATGTTAGTGCTTCCTGGTCCAGCTCATCGCCAACACTGCATGTCCACTGGTGTAAGCCTCTCCTCCAAAGAGGAGAGTGACAGGGACAAGAGCCAGCTCTTTCCTCCATGTTCTAAGTCCTTAGACTTGAAGGCAACTCCCAACTGATGGAAAAATGAAAAAGATTGTGTCTTGCTTGCACATGAAGCTCACCGGAACCTATCAGGCTACCAGAGTTTCCCTCCAGTATATTTACTCATTGCTTTACTTACTGAACACAGGTTTCTTAAGCAACTCTTACGTCTGAAACTCCAGCGCCACCTCCCTGCCCACCACATGGGGGTGGGCAATCAGAGAGTCAGCTTCCAGCCTGGTCTCCTTGCAGGAGCTGCCTGCAAAGGCAACATAGCACTGGGCTTAAGAGCATTATCTTTGGCCTCATACAGGCCTGTGATTCCAATTGCGGACTTGCTATCGATGGGGCCATAAGCAAGAGACATCTGTACTTCTTAGTCCCTCATTTACAAAATGGGTAAAGTACGAGTAGCTTCCTCATACGTTAGTTATCAAGAGGACATTCAATGAGAAAATCGGGTCAAGGGCTTAGCATAGCCGTAGCAAGCCCTCAATAAAAAAGACAGTTCCAGATAATGGACTGTATCTCTGCTCCACACAGTAGCACACCAAGGGAAGTGTGCAATGGGTTATCTGTGCCAGCCGGGAGGGGTACTTTTTCAGTGACTTCAGTTAGAATTGCTGCTGCAGGCTGAAAATTCAAAGCAGATTAACTTAGTCGATTTTATTATTGTTTCACAAGTCTCCGCAGACACTGTACCCCATTATTGTCTGCTCCCGGGGAAACCCCCATCCCTTGACATACCACTGGCTTCATATTTATCCCTTCTGTGGTCTTGCTTCCTGAATATCTTTAATATTTGTCTTAGTCTCCCCTGGAATCATTGGCCAGTTGTGTACATACCGGTGAGCTGAAAATAGACGCCATGGAAACATAGACTGAGCACTTAGGACATCAGGTGACCAACCTGTACCAGTTTGCCCAGGACTTTCCCACTTTGAGCACTGAGAGTCCCATGTTCCTTCAGTCCTGCACAACAGGGACAGTTGGTTACCCTGTACCCACCAGGCATCAAGAGGCTGGGTAAGGTAAGGAGTCAGGGTTCCAATACCAACAATTTGGCTGGGCCGAGTGGCTCATGCCTATAATCGAAGTACTTTAGGAGGCCAGGGCAGGACGATCACTGGAGGCCAGCAGTTTTAAACCAGCCTGGGCAACATAGGAAGAGCCTATCTCTACTAAAAAAATATATATATTTATATATTTTTAAATTACCCAGGAGTGGTGGCACATGCCTGTAGTCCCAGCTACTTGGGAGGCTGAGGCAGGAGGATCGCTTGAGCTCAGAAGTTTGAGGTTGCTGTGAACTATGATGACACCATTGCACTCTAGCCAGGAAGACAGAGCAAGACCCTGTCTTAAAAAAGCAACAACAGTGAAAAAATCCCAAGAGTCTGAATACCATTTGGTCTAACAGCAGAGGAGAAAGCACTACTGACTGTGTCTGGGCACACGCACACACACACATGCACACACACGCATGTATTCCAGAGCTCGGCTCACACAGGCTGTGCCCAGATCCCCTGCCTTTAGCCTCCCACAGACATCTGCCTCCACCCACTGATCGCCTCCATATATGCTCAGACCCATTTGACCGAACCTAGAAGCGCTGACTTAGCAACCGTCACTTCACTTTGTGCCCTTTCTTGTCTCCCATGCTTTGATGCACCTGCTAAGGGAACGCTCAGCACGTTCTAAAGGAGGCCACACAGACGCGCAGCCTGAGCCAAACTGATCATTGCATAATTGATAATAGGGCTTTTGTATTCACATTCTATTTAGATTATCGCATGGAGCAGGTGGCAGGTGTTCGGAGAACATTACCCAAGCTGCCTGTTGCCGAGAACATCCTGAGACCAGCTGGGGCAAGGAGCCCGGAGGAAATCCCCATAGTAATTTAATAGTTCACAGGGCTTCGGGTCTGTGATTACAATGAAGAATTAAAGTGATACTGACCACCCACTGAAGAAGGGCCTTTGAGCTTTTCCCTTGACATTTCTGTACTTACCATATAAGTATAGAAAGAAACTATGCTTTCTGTGTTTAGCTATACAGATACTTACCAAATTGTGTTACAGTTGCCTACAGAGTTCAGAACAGTAGCATGCCATACAGGTGTGTATCCTAGGAGCTATAGGCTATATCATGTAGCCTAGGTGTGTCACAGGCTATTACATCCAGGTTTCTGTAAGTACACTCTACGCTGTTGGCATGGAATCACCTAATGACACATTTCTCAGAACATATCCCCATTGATGAGTGACATATGACTGTGTATATACAGGAGAGTGCAGACTTTTCTCTATATCTTGATTTTACTTATTATGCTTTATACCAGCCCTTATTTTATACTCTTAGTTCCATAATACTCTCTTTCTTTCCATCTTAAAATGGATACCTAACAGAGGTCATTCAAAAGAACCAGCCCAGTTTGAAGCAGTTATAGAATTGGGCAGATTTTAATCACCAGGGTTCAGCATGTGGTAGACTGATTTCTAAAGCAATTTATATCCAAATGTTTATTCACAACCAGACTCAGTCTATTCATTCTTAAAAGAAAGGAACACTAGAGGTCAGTCTTCGCATTGAGAAAGAATGGAAAGCGTAGAAAGTGACTAGAAAACTCTATCTCCTCTAAATAGTTTTTTAAATAGTGAGAACATTATATCAGAATAACCTTCACATATTTTATACAACTTGTATTAATGCAGTTCAGAAGTATTAAAGTCACTAGATATGTGATATATAAGTATATATGTGTTTACATTTTCACAGAGTGTATGAGAAGTAGTATATCACAAATTTGACTTTTCAAGCACTTAGTCTAATAAGATAACCTGTAAGAATCCTAAACCTAAATTAGAAGACAGAGATTAAAAAAAAAAATCCCAAGCCAAATAAATTAACTAAATTCTCTGCAAACATATACTCCAAAATCCAGAGCAGGTGAAATGCTTCAGCCTTGCAGATCAGAAAGCGAAACAAAGAACACTTTAAGCAGCAACAAATGTTAAATTATTATGAGAATAAAATAAGCATAATTAGTTATGCCTTAGAAAGGCACCTTTAAATTATAAGGCAAACTTCTGCTCTGAGAAAGCCCATAGACAGTGTGTGAATAGACAAACTACAGACTGGAGTCAAAGGACTGATATCTAGAATACATGATCTCTCAAAACTAAAAAAAAAATAAAATAAACAGTCCAACTGGAAAATGAATAAAGGACCAAAGATAGACATTTCACTGAAGAGGGTATACAGACAACATATGAAAATATGTTCAATATCAGCCACTAGAGAAATGCAGATTAATGAGATATCACTACACACCTGTCAGAATGGTTAAAACAAAAAATAGCGACAACACTAAATGCTGGGGATCATGAGGGAAAACTGGATCACTCATATATTGCCAATGGCAGTGTACGTGCACTGTGGAAAACAGTTTGGCAGTTTCCTATACAACTAAACATCAAGCCCAGCAATCATACTCTTAGGCGTTTATCCCAGAGAAATAAAAACTTATATTCACACAAAAACCTACACATGAATGTTCCTAGCAAACAGCCTCAAACTGGAAACAACCAAGAAGTCCTTCAATGAGTGGGATGGTCAAACAAACTGAGATGCAGGCGCCAGGGAATATTACTCAGCCACAAAAAGAAACAAACTGTTGATACGGCAATAACTTGGATAAGTCTCCCGGGAGTTATACTAAGTGAAAAAAAAACCACTTAATTCCAAAAGGTTACACACTTGGTGATTCCATTTATATAACATTTCTGAAATGACAAAAAGTTTAGAAATAAGCACAGATTAGTGGTTGCTAGGGGGAACCGTGCTGGGAGGGGAAGGAGGGGGTTGGAGGAAGTTATTTAGAGGGCAGGAAAAGGGATTTTGTGGTGGAGTGGTTCTCTGATTCTCTGGGGTGGTGAATACATGGCCCAACACGTGATAAAATTGTATGGAACCAAATACACACACAGAGACACAAATGTGTCCAAGCAGGACGGGAAAAATCGGAATACAATTGGTGGATTGTATCCATGTCAGTTTCCTGGTTATGCTATGATACTGTAGTCTTGCAAAATGTGAGCATTGGGAAAAATTGGGTAAAGAGCGCGTAGAATCAATCTCTCCGTGTTATTTCTTACACTGAAATGTGACTCTCCAATGATAGCGATAGCAGCTTTCAACGAAAAGAGTATGTCAAACAACAGTTCAAGAATCCAAACATTGCAATGGAGATTTGAATACGGCTTCAGACTCTTGACCAACTTTTTCTGCTTGTTGAGACTTAAATTTTGTATGGCATTATCTGCAAATTGGTTGCTTCCGTGTCCCAAGATGACTGCTGAAGAGTTGATCAGAATAATCTAAGGTGACAGTTCTCTAAGGCAACAGGAAAAAAAAGTAATTTCCAAAGTAGATTGGTCATTTGAAGAATTGCCACAAAAATTATAGCATTGGAGAAGGAAAATGTTAATATTTGGAAAGCACAAATCTTTTTCTTTACTCTTCCTGCTTTTGGAATATCTTGCCAGGCTGTGCGGATGAGGCTGTGGAGCCCCTAATCGGCCTGTTTATTCGCGAATTCAAATCTTTTTTTCCCCCCACCTTTTACATAATAAGCTCTTCCATGCTCCTGCTCCTGCCTTTCTTCTCACATTGTTATCGGGTCTTTTAACCGCCAGATTTCCTGGATCTGACTTCCCCAACCTGATACAGGTGACATGCATTGTTTTCTAAATACCTGAAAGTATAAAAAAAAAAAAGGTATAGGTGTTTCCCTCCAGCCCTCTACCACCACCCCAGAATCACGTCAGATCTCCAAGGGACCAGATGAGACATTGTCATCAATGACTTCTGGCAAAGGGATTGTTTTGCAGGAATCAGGTGGCCTTCGAGGTTGTACCTAAATGTGATGGAAGGGATTGGGTAGATCAGGCAGGGTGGGCTAATCTCTGCTCTGATAGTAACACCAAGATCTTGCAATAATACGGTTAAGATGTACATAGGCTCAAATTACATGGGACCCCCCCCAAACACACACACACACACACACACACACACACACACGGCAGTGCCTGTAAAAGTTGGGAAACTGCATGGAGTCTACAGTTAACAGTGTTATACCAGTGTCCCGTTCCTGGGTTGATATCATGTTATAGCCACAGACAATGTCACCATGGGGGAAGCTGGATGAAGGGCTCCTGGGATACTACCTACTATTTTTGCAACTTTCTGGGAATCTGTAATGATCTCAAAATAAAGCATGCCGGTTTCTTCCTCACCCACACCTCTTTCCCTCTGCAAGTCGGGTGGAGCCCCTTCTCTGGGTTGTGTCCTATTTAGGGCTCAGGCTGACAGAGCACCTCCACCACCCCCTCCTCCTCCCCGGGAAAGAGACTTTAGGAGTATCCAACACTGGCCCAGAAGTGACGCGCAGAACCGCCTCTCAACACCTGTGGCCAGACCTCGTCGTCACAAGGGTGGGCAGAAGGAGCTAGGAGGGAGGAATCAGTACAATCTTTCCAAGTCTCAGAAGGCAGAAACTTGAAAGTATTTAGCAAATAGCAGGAATTCCTGCCACACTGGAACAAGTGACAGGCTGTCTGTGGTGTTCTAAATACCAATTCTGGCCCTCTGAGACAGAGATTCAGAAAGGACCCAGTCACTTTATTGGAGAATGAACACAGTTCCTCCCTGGGTGAATTCAGGCTCTGCTACTTATTAATTATATGACTTTGGGCACATCATACCAGCTCTCTCTGAGCTTTAGTTTCTTCATCTGTGAAATGGGTTGGTTGAGAAAATTAAAGATGATGTGCGCAAAACATGCGTGTGGAGTCCGTACGGAAGCAGCCAAGCAAACACACATGGAAGCAGTTACTGGGGCCATGGCCGTTCTGTTACTATTATTTTCTTATTCTTAATCGTCCCCACTCTCATACCCCTTCCAGGAGCTATTCGGATTCAGTCTTTCAAGGCCTTATATTAAAGGAGAAATAGGCATGCTGGAAGCTAAAAGATGTTCATTTATTAATCATTCTATTGAACCATTATTCATTCCTATTAAACCTTCATTCTTCCCCATCCGGTCCAATCTCTCTGAACTCCTAGGAATCTTAGATGTTAGTAATATTAATATGATAAGAAAGCACGTCAAGAGGACAGACCGTGGCGCCTGACCACCTGGGTCTGAATCCTCTTCCATCGTTTACCAGCTGTGTGACTGTGGGCAAGTTACTTAACCTCTCTGTGCCTCAAGTTCCTCATCCAGAGAACTGGCTGCTGTGAGGATTAATTTGGGTTTATATTTTGTACCAAATACCAGGGAAACAGCATCACCTACAGAAGACATGATGTGCCTTTCTCCTCTCACCAATCAAATAGACAAATACTGTGAAAACATACAAACTCACTCACGCACAATGGCGCAATGGAGTCCCCTGATCCCTCGAACTTTAAGAAACCCCGGTTTTAGGTGGTGGGAAAAAGCAAAGGTATATAACTGAATAGAAAAAAGATGATTTTAGAACTTTTTTTTTTTTAAGTAAGGAAATTTAGGATTTGTGGTGGTAAATTAGCTCAGAGTTTACACATGTACGTCCTGCTTTGCTTAATGGCGTGGCGCCTTTGCACAAGGCAGCAACGACCATCTTAACCCGGGAGAAAAGGGTTCCCTGTCACTGTGCAGAAGAGTGACATCTACTGATAGCCGGGAATGCCCTGGCGACTCCTTCACTTCCTCCTGGCTGCTGGCGGAGTCAGGGGCTAATCCCAGAACCTCTTATTCAGGTGACATTTTAAAAACTGCGTCCCTTGTGCTCTTGCTGCGTTTCATCAAAGGCTAAGATGCAAACCTATCTAATCTGCCAGAAAGACCAATCTAATCTGCCCTGCTCACTGTGTTTATCAAGGAAAATGTTTTGTAACATTATATATCATAAAACTAACCATGTGAAGCAGACCCAGAATGTTCCCGAAATTGCAAATATTGACCAATCTCTTTTCCTCCCGAGCAGATCAACTTGAGACATGAGAAACACGTCGTGTGTCCCCAAAGGAGAGCGACAGAGAAGGTCACGGTAAGACTGTCTCACCTACCACATCCGCTCCTTCTGCGATGCCCGTCACAGAACCTAAGCTGCCCGGAAACATTGTATGATACAGCATAAGTTTTAAATGTTTTCTTAAAAGTGATATTGGTTAGTTTTTTGAAGAACCTCCAGACTGTTCTTCTCAGCGGTTGCACTGATTTGCGTTCCCGCCAACGGTGTACGAGGGTTCCCCTTTCTCCACGTCCTCGCCGGCATTTGTTGTCGCCTGTCCTTTTGATAAAAGCCATTTTGACTGGGGTGAGATGGTGTCTCGTCGTAGTTTTGATTTGCATTTCTCTGATGACTAACGATGCGGAACATTTTTTCATATACCTGTTGGCCGTTTCTATGTCTGCTTTCGAAAAATATCTAATTCAGATCCTTTGCACATTTTTTAATTGGATTATTTGACTTTTTTCCTGTTGAGTAGTTGGAGCTCCTTATATATTCTAGTTATAAATCTCTTGTCAGATGGGGAGTTTGCAAATATTTTCTCCCATTCTGTGGCTTGTCTCTTCTCTTTGTTGACTGTTTCCTTGGCTGTGCAGAAGAAGCTTTTTAGCCTGACGTGATCCCGTTTGTCCAATTGTGCTTTGATCGTCCGTTCTTTGGGGGCATTACTCAAGAAGTCCTGCTCAGACCAGTGTCCTGGAGCATTTCCCCGTATGACCCAGCAATCCCACTGGGTACACGTCCAAAGGAAGGGAAATCAGTATGTCCAAAAGACACCTGCGCTCTCAAATTTATTGCAGTGCTGTTCACAACAGCCAAAATTTGGAGTCAACCTAAGTGTCCATCAACAGATGAATGGATAAAAAAATTGTGGCACACAGTGGAATATTATATAGCCACAAAAAGAGTGAAATCCTGCCATTTGCAATAAAATGGATGGAACTGGAGAACATTACGTTACATGAAATAAGCAAAGCACAGAAAGACAAATCTCGCATGTTCTCGCTCGTACGTGGGGGTTAAATATTGAAACAATTGATCCCATGGAGACAGAGAACAGAATGACGGTCACCAGAGGCTGGGAAGGGTAGTGGGGGGCAGGGATAAAGTGAGGATGGTTAATGGGTACAAAAATATAGTTTAGATAGATTGAATGAGCAATATTTCATTGCACAAAAAAGGGGCTATAATCAACAATATGTTAGCGTATACTTTAAAATAACTAAAAGAGTAGAATTGAAATGTTCCTAACACAAAGAAATGATAAATGCCTGAGGGGACGGATACCCCAATTACCCTGATTTGATTAATTCACATTGTGTGCCTGTATCAAAACATCACACGTACCCTATAAATATGTACAACTATTATGTACCTATAATAATTAAACATAAAAAATTTTAAGAATTAAATTAAAATTAAAAAAAGAAATAATGGCAAATGGTAAAAAAAAAAAAAAACAAAGATTATACTGGCTACTTTGAATTTGCCTTTAGTCAAGTCTATCACATACAGAGCTTTAGTCAGATGTTTCCCATAACCCAACGTTATTTCTTCACCTCCGTCCTATCGATAGTTTCCCTCAAAGTGTGGTCCATGCATTTGAATCACCAGGGAAATGTGTTGAAGATGCAGGTCCCCAGGCAGCCCCGGTGGGGCCTGAGTCAGAATCTCTGAGTCTGGGCCTCCAGAAAATGACGTCTTCAACCAGCCTCCAGGTCATGGTGGGATTGCCGCAATCCTACCGAGTCTTTAATAATATCTTAAAAATTATAGTTTAAGTATCATTTTAAAGTATTTTACGTAGATTAGTTTGTACCGTATTTCTTCCTTTTTTAAGATTTTTTTCCCAACTATTTCAAGTCTCTATTATTCTCTGCAAAGATTGCACTTTATTGTTAATTCCTTCTTAGGGCTACATACTTTACCTTCTGGACCACATAAACATGATAGAGTAATAAATAGCTATAAATACAGAGGATCTGTAGAAAGATCTTTGTATCTAGCTAACTTAAAAAAAATTCCCTACCATGCAAATGGTAAATATTTTTAAACAGATAAAAACAACATTATCCAAAAGTAAGGGTTTTTTTCGGTGACCCTCATTAAATCTAGTAAGAGCATATATTTTTGAAATAGAAAGGACCGCATGGGGGTGTGTGTTTATTTGTTTTTGATTTTGTTTTGCTTGACTTAAGGTTATTTTCTCTAATGAGTAGCATGGCGGTTTCGAAAATATTAAAGTGCTGAAGGAAATCAAATTAAAATGCAAATCTCAGTGAAAAGAGAAAGGGCAAACATCACCCTTAATCTTGCTGAATGGCAGCTCAAGCCAGGTGACAGTGTCATCCTAAGCCAGCGTTTTTCAAAAACAGTGGCCCGGTGTGGCGCACCTCTAGGGATGGGTCCCATGGTCCCAAATGCGTTTGCAAATGGCTCCAGACTCTCTCCTGCCCTCACCGCAGTGCCTCACAAAGCGCACGCTCACAATGCAGACTCTGAGGAGGCCTGCAATAAGGACACTTGGTAAACTTTGATGCACGAAGCATTTTTCAAGCTTTTTTGTCCCCAAGTCCCTCCCAACCCCCTTATTTGGAATCACTTATATCGCTCTGTGAGCAGTTCCTGGGAGCCAAGAGCACCTGGAGGCTGCAAGAGGCAGCCCAGATGCATCTACAAGTCAGCGCTGGGGGTTACATTTAATTTCTGTACCGATCAGTTAGATGACAAATCCCGTTCCCTAGGCAGAGGCTTCACCCTCCCCCCTTCATCCTCTAAATCTCGGCCACTGGTCACCAGCGACAGGAAACCTCCAATCAGCCCCATTCCGGGAGGGGGCCCTGCAGCGCAGCCCAGGAGCTTCGGGGCAAGACATCAGCGCGTGGCTCCAGGCTGGTGTCTCTCCCTGCCTTAAGGATGCCCAGTCTCCCTTTGTAAAGGGTGTCATCTCATCTCCCTCGTAAATCGGCCATTCCGGTCTGACGTGCTCCCTCTTACACATGGTCGCCTGGGGGACGCTTTCCAAGGCCTGCATATGCGGCTCTGGAATGGCTGAGCTGTGAAGCCGGGCACACTGGTGTAGTCTGGCAGCATGGCAGTGCACGACAGTATTCCTCCTCAAATGACCCGGCTGCCTCCGAGTCCAACAGGAGGATCTTCCCCCGCCCGGTTTTTTTTTTTTTTTTTTTTTGAGACAGAGTCTCGCTCTGTTGCCCGGGCTAGAGTGAGTGCCGTGGCGTCAGCCTAGCTCACAGCAACCTTAAACTCCTAGGCTCAAGCAATCCTCCTGCCTCAGCCTCCCGAGTAGCTGGGACTACAGGCATGTGCCACCATGCCCAGCTAATTTTTTCTATATATTTTTAGTTGGCCAATTAATTTCTTTCTGTTTTTAATAGAAACAGGGGTCTTGCTCTTGCTCAGGCTGGTCTCAAACTCCTGACTTTGAGCGATCCTCCCGCCCCAGCCTCCCAGAGTGCTAGGATGACAGGTGTGAGCCACCGTGCCCGTCCCCGCCCCCCGCCAGGTTTTGTCAGCATGTCGTGTTCACCTCTCTCCCTGGTGCCTAGAACAGTGATACAGTCTGTCATTGGTGCACAGCGGGCGCTTGGTAAATGCCTGTTGAAAGGGCGACTTAGGCAGAAAGCTCAGCGAGGATCACAGTGACAGGCTCCTTCCTGGAGAGCATCTCTGTGGCCGACCCGTCAGTATCACACCTGTCCCCTTCGGGCCGGCAGACCTCCTGACGCTTGTGACCACCTTCCACACACTCCTTCCGCTTCCGCAGCTCCTGCTGCTCCCGGGCAGGGCAACGTCCTTGTCCCCGAGCGAGACCTTCTCTAAAGGCCCCTTGAGCACTGCGGCCAAATGAATAAAACGGGCTCTTGGTCCACTGGTTACTAAAGGAAAAACCACTAAGCAGAATACGGGCTTTAACGGCAGAACAGGACAGGGAAGAAATAAAATCCAGACAGACTAGAGAAAGGACCCCTGAGCTTCCAAGAGTGCAAGAGTCTTTGTGCAGCCGTGCTGTCTCTCGAACCTCTGTCTTGGCCGCGTCCACTGCTGGGACCCAAATATGCTGGGGCACGTCTAGCAGGCTGATAAGCGAGCCCCACGTTTTCTTTGACTCTGGGCTTTTTAGTTTCCTCAAAGTAAAAAGGAAAGCGGCGCAATAAACTGAGTGACAAGCCCAAGCGTCAGAGGAAGGAAAAGATCACGGTGGGGCACGTTGACCTTTGCTCCAGCGACTCAGTTCCAGAGGAGGCCGCCCAGGGCGTGGCCAGGTCCCAGGGAGAAGGGCTTTAGTAACAGGGAAAGTGTGATGTCCCTGAATTTGGGGTCAAGTTAGCAGTTGAGAGCCCCTGCCTGGGGCCTCCGCAGCAGAGCAGCAGAAATAAGGGAAAGTCATTCTTCTCACCCCAGGCTCAGGCACAGCTTTGGCGCAGGGAGGGCTCCAGCGTGGCCGTGGCTCTGAGCAGGGAACTGCTGTTTTTGGCAGGTCATGGGGAGGGCTTGGTTCCTTGAGCAGCAGGCCAGGCTCTGGGCAGCACCTGGAGGCAGGGCAGACACCTCCTGCAAAGAGCTTCCTGCTCAAGGGAACAAAGGCTGGTGGGAGCTGGAAGCTACTTAGACACAGGGTGCAGGGAGGACCCTGTGGGAAGCTGGACATCCTGTGTGCGCACAGAGGGGCCGGGCTGGGCTGCTGGTACTGCAGAGCAAGAAGTTGACTGACTACAGGATGACGAGGGCCCGGTAGTCAGTAGCTTGGGCTTTACGGACCTGCTTCTTTGAGATATCTTGGGCACATGCACGTGGGTTGGGACACTAGCATTTTGGAGAAAATATACTGAGCGAGGACCTGGGGACTCTGACTATAAAAATCAAAGGATTTTAGAAGATGGACGTTGAGTCACCTTGAAGGTGATTTTATTTACATCTGTCCTTTTACAGGTGAGGAACCTGATGCCAGAAGGAAAGTACAGAAGGTCATTTAGTTAGGGAGAAAAAAAAATTGTTTTCGGGTTTTTTTTCCCCCAAAACAAGAGTACTAAGTAGCAGTCCTGTGTCAGCAAATCGTGCCATAGCCCTGAAATTTCAAGCTGGGCGCTGGGCTTCGAGGAGGATCACCGTGGAATATAGAACAGCCAGCGCTGTGAAGTTCATTCCTGGGGCAAGAGGCTTGTTGCTCTGGGGATATCAAAGCCCACAGTCTCTGATTCCAGAGCAAGGCACAAACTCCAGGCACAGCAGGAAACACCCGCTCTCCAGCCCAAGTGCCAGGAAGGCTCCTTGTGACTGCTGTGCCAGCCAGCTGGCCCCAGGAGGGGTCCTGGGAGGTCACCGCCTCTCTGCTAAGACACTAAGCTGCCCACCCTTGGAACTCCATGGACATAAGAATATCCTTCTCTTTCCCTTCCCAGGTGAGCCGCAGCACGGCAGTGAGTTGCAACTATAGCTCACCTTTGGCAGCCATCTGCACTGATTGAAAAAAACACACACCTGCAGATAAAAGGCCCAACTCCCGCTGTGTCCCAGGGCGCCTGTGAGAAGGCCCCTGATGGGCCTGTTATGAGAAGAGTTCTCCAGCAGACTCAGAGAGGAATGACCTACGGGGTTTTCTCAAGCATTTCCTTACTGAACTACTCATGGCTTTGCTGCAAGCCTCTCCAGAAATTGAAAATCACTCCAATTTGAAGAGTAGATATCCTAAGGTTCAAAGGAGGGTAACCACAGAGAAAGGTTCAGTGGGGGTCTAGACATCACAAACCCATCCCCTGTTCTGCCAGTTATCCACCTGTGCAAACTGGACCCCCACCCATCTAGAGCATTCTCCCCTCAACCCTCACTTGGTTAAGAGGGACCACTTGCTTGGCCATTCCTTTCTCCATTCTTTACCCGTTCAGTGACTGTCAGATACTCTGCTCAATAGCAGGGATGCAACCGTGGCATGACATATCTCCCTGTCCCCACTGAACCTGCAGTGTGCTGGGATCTTGGTGATTCTACAATGGGGTAAGAAATGCTGGAATTGGCATCATTGCAGAACGCTGGGAGAACACACTGGAAGGTCACCTACCTCAGTGTTGAAGGGTCAGGAAGGGCATCCTAGAGGAAGTGAAAATTTTAACCAGGATCTTAAGAGTAAACCAGGTACTTGTTGAAGGTAAAGGTCAAGGTGATATGGAGAGATGGTAGAATTTCATACAGAGGAAAGAGCCAGTATGTTAAAGCTCAAAGGTCAGAAAGGATATAGTTCATCCAGAAATCTGAACGACTAAGATGATTGAGATTAATAGAAAGAAAAGAGCCTAGGAATGGGAGTCCCAGGACCAGGGCTCCGGTGCTGGTACAGCGATAGGTTAGCAGTGTGACCTTGCACAAGTCACTTCTCTCAGGCCTCAGTTTCCTCATCTGTCATACAAAGGAGTTGCCCTACAAGACAAGGGAGAATAGATGGTCATAGAGACCCCACTCCTGTGTCCCTGGCACAAAGGCCCTCAAGGACTCATGCTGGAAGGGCTGGCACGGTCACCTTGGTCTTCGTCTTTGGAGCTACTCCGTGTTCCTGCGGTCATGCGGGGAGGAGGCCGCCAGGGAGGCAGTGGAAACTTTCCTAGGACTTGGAGCCGCTAAAGTCGCCACTGAGTCCTATTATCAAAGGGAGATATTTGCATAGTCCTCGTTCTTTGATAATCTGTCTCTAAAATGTTTTGTTAAGCCGGGAAAAGGGCAAATACTTAGCTGAAATGACATGGCGTGCAGAAAGAACTTTCAGTGTTTAGTAAGTGGAAAACAAACATCGATTGGCACTTATTAAAACTGTTGTATGTAGAATGAAAACCAATGTTTACCAAGGCTCTTACACTTGTTCAGAACATAGTAGGTGCTTCGTAATGATTTTGACTTGATTTAAATAAATAGATAATACATCTATTAGCCCTGATACTAGATGTGTGTTACAAGGGACTGGTTACTACTTGATTTCCAAAAAAAAAAAAAAAAAAAGCTAGTTTTAGGCCAAGATCTTAATGTATTGACTTAAACTCATGGGATGTTTTCCGCCACGTAAGTGATTTTCTTCTGACTTGAAGCACCACCAGCTGTGGCAGGGGCCAAAGAAATGGCAGTCAAGGTAAATCACTATCATCACATCAAAACATGTAGTCAAGGTCACAGGCCAAACGCATGCTTTGTCACTCATCGGCCAAGGTCATCATGCTGCTCAGAACAACTCTTGTGACTATCGGAAGAATAGCTCAGGGCAGGCAGAACGCGCACTTGGGGGAATTGGTCCATAATTGACATATTCGATAACTGATTCCGTTTTCGAAAGAAGCTAGTTCTGTCATTCCATAAACTTGAAATAGATGCCCTCTGCATAGCTATACCCCATAGTCTTTTGAATTACACACAAGAACCATCTAAAATACGGTGGTAATGAGATTCCAGTAAAAGAAACAATCACGTTAAAGTCAGGAAGGTTATAATTTGGTCTCGTGAAAATACACGCCAGCTGTTCAGTGGACGTGACATCTGGCGCAGTTATGACACCATGATAGTTATGACACCATGGGATAGTTCCAACTGATTCTTAGGGATGACCAGCCAAAGAAAGTGAAGGAGAAAAGAAAGCAATTCCTGAGGAACTCTTAAATAACTGTCCCCCTCCGCTGAAGCTCTGTAAATGTGAGTTAACACAACATTTACGGAACATGCACCCCAAATTAACGAACAGTCTGTTTTGGTTGCCGTATAAACCGTCCCTGTGGATTCCGGTGTCTAAAGAAAACCGTGTAGCTCTTAAATGTTAACGTGGCATTTTTCTTCCAGCTTTGGGATTTTATTTTTGCAACTGAGGTGTTGGGTGCTAGGTGCTAAGGCCAGTGCAGGTCGTTTCTGTGTAGAAAGTTACACCGATGTTGACAATTCACTTTGACTAAATTGGCCAAGGAGGAAGAAAATGGAAAGCATAATAGTGTGCGATGTACTAGCTTTGGAAAATGAGCAAAGTGTAAGGATCTGGTTAGACTTTGCGTGTTCCCCTGCCCTAAGATTCACTATTATTCCTATTATTGTGGTCACTTTGGAGCAGGTAAGTTAACTAATGTCCCAGAAGCTGAAGCGATTCAATAGCCTAAGAAGGGGGATCATCAAAGGAAGAAAGCCCTAACTTGCTGTTGAAATCCTCCTTCTCAAAATCTTCTAAGGCAGAGAATTGTCGGTGTAGGAATATTACTGACAATGGTCATTTGTGTTTCTGAAACTCTTCATGATAAATCACCGTTACATACATTACTGCTCTTGATTTTCACAGCAAGCCTGAGACACGGGCTCGGGGTCAGTTACCATTCTTGACAAACGAGGAAAGTATAGATGGTCAGGCTCAAGGTCACCCAAGCAACTGGCAGGATCAACACCCAAATCCAGACCTTTTGATTTGGGAATTCAGTGCCTTTTTCATATTCCTCCAGCTACTTTCTAAGAAGCAGAAAACGGGCTCATTAAATTGTGAGGCCTTTCAAGAATAACTGTACTTGTAGGCAAATAGCATCGTCAAATAAGGCCGCCTACTTCCTTGCAAGGGAGTTCAAAAGACAGGCTTTTTCTACTCATTCTTACTGTCAGCAGTGAGACACAGAACTTGAAAGGTCTTTAAGGACTGAGTTAGAATTTTGATGCCGTGAGCCTTTTAAATACGCCATTGTCTCTGAGAAGAAGGACAATCCAGCCTTTGTACTGCCGGGGCGTTTCCATCAGTCCTGGGTCCCTGGAAGGCCCCCGATCCTCAGAAGGGCTGTTGTCTTTTTCCTGCCACAACATCAGGGCAGCACATCTCACACTTAAGACGGCAGCCTACTCAGTCCCCATTCATAGATTCCTCTGGAAATTGGTATCTGCTACCACCACCGCCTCCGAAAGAAAAAAAAGCTCTGGCTTTGTCAAAAGAGTTATTGGAAATAGAACTTGTGAAAAACCCTTACTATGCAATGTGAACCCAGACAATAATGTTTTGTAACAGTTCTGTTTGATGTGTGCTGATGGGAATTAATCATTTTAGTTAACAGAATTGCTCTTTGTTATGTAAACTTTGTAAAGTCTGCCTCACACGACCTCTTGCATTTGGGGAATCCGCCGTTCGAAACTGTCATCTTTCTGTGGGCGGCAGGATTCTGGAACCTTCTGGGCAGAATCTGGGACCAAATTACCACTTGACCTCCGAGTTCGTACTGATACTGGGTTGGATGCCAAGCAAAGCGAAGGCGAAAATACTGTAAAATATGCACACACACAAGTCCCATTCCCCAGGAATTAAGTGCAGTGATTGTTTGTTTTCTCGTTTCACCTTTTCAGAGATAGCCTGCCTATCAGAAAGGACACAACCCTAAGAATACACCATTTCTGGATTAATACACGACTGTTCACTGTAGACATCTCTCTCTTCTATATGTATAAATTTAGTCCCTTGGAGAAAATATGGTAGATATTTTGGCCTGGGATTGTGTGCTTTTAGATTGGACTTTTTAGAAGGACATAAGGTTGGTTCCCACCACAATCACCACCTCACCAACCCCCCGTAAAAGTGGCATTCCCTCACCACCTGGGTTTCCAGACATCTCTCACATGGCTTGAGCCGGCCCTTCCCCTCTTAGCCAGGAGATTTATATTGTATAAAACTGCCCCGCCACCATCACGGCCAAGACCACTGGACTATCAAAAGCCGTTCTTCAGTCTCTTTCTGTCCATGAGAATCTAGAATAACTTAACTGTCACAAAGATCCATCAAGACTCCTCGAACTAGAGTTAAAAGATTTTGTCTCCTAAGTTGTTAACCTCCCAGAGTTGGCTGTGAAGTGGTCAGTTCTTACGTTTCCCACAAGTGTGTAGCTAAAAGTCAATTGTTAGCCTCAAATTGTCTACCTGCAAATCTTTCAAGAGCGACAAGGGCCATAACAACACATCAGTGAAACTAACATACAGAGAAAGAAAGCAGGTGTCAGAGTGAAAAAGATCTGAGATCACATGCCACCTCTGCTACTCACATATGACCTGTGTGATGTTAGCAAACGTCTCAGGACTTACTTCCCCTCTTGTATGATGAGAATAGCATGTGGTGGAAATAGAATGAACTAACACATACTGAGGCAGAACTTCAGCACATGGAGCATAGTAGGTGTTCAATAAACGGCAGCCGCTGTAATCACTATTGCTGTAATCACGACTGTTACTTCTTTTTATTGCTAAAGTCCATTTCCCACGTGGTTTCCAAGTGAAAATTAGGAAACCATGCCAAGAAATAGATCATTATCCTTTATAAATTCTAGATTATTTTTTCCTTTTCTGCCCCAGGTTTTCAGATCTGTAAATCCATAAACCCCCTGTGGAATGCGCATTGCCATCAAAAGGAACAGATGAGAATTGAATCAGTTTTTAAAAGAAAAGGATAACACCATGGAAAATTACAAAAACAAAGCATTCAGCCCCGAATACTCCTTTCTTTGGGGTGATAGAAAAAGTCCTTACTGGCTTCACACAAACTTTATCTGCCTTCTGAGCAGAACAAGATTAAAGCTCTGACCTGGATATTTAGCACAGCTGATAATCCCATGAATGCAAAAAACTGGTGGTAGCGTGGTATTTGTCAAGCCACACACTTGCCTTGTAACCCTACCTGGGTCTTCAGTGTTCCCCCAGCCTTATCACAGCTGAAAAGAAGTACAGGGCACTTGCTTGCCAGCTGCAGGGCTATACCGTGGCTCTTCCAAAGAAAGGACATGGCAGGCACAATCATTTGAAAACTTATCTGCCCAGGTATCTGCCAGCCCATCAAATGTTCGCTGGTAAACAGGTAATCTGAACTGGCAGATTCCTACAGACAGGGAGCAGTTGAGGTGCCCTTGCCAGAGAGGAAGCAAAGAATTTGCCTGATTCAGAGTGTGGATGCTGGACCTGCCAGCCACGAAACAGCCTCCCACAAAAGAACACAGAGGCTTTTGCGTGGTTTTCAAAAGCTCGGGCACGTGGGCATCGAGCCCAGGCAGGCCTGGCGGTGTCTCCCTGTGAGGACATCTAAGACCAGGCTGAGCCAGCAGGGGGGCCATGTCCCAGGCTTCCCCAGAGAAGTGCTCCCTCAGCTCTTGCAGAAGAAACTTCCAGCACGGATGTTACTTAGTTTTTCTAACTCCATCAACTCCAACAACCATGTGTAAACAGATATATTTGAAACAGACATTGAGGAAAAAATACCAAAACTGAGTTAATTCCATTTTCATTTATTTTTATAACATCCATTAGTTTAATGCAGAGAAACAGAAAGACAACAAATGAGCTATAATGTTACTGCCCAAGAATTTCTCTTGACATCATTTTTGGAACTTTAATCCCGGCTTAATGTATGTACAGGAAATGTACAAATCAGAAGCACCTAGCTTGATGTATGAGCAAAAAGGGAACACACCTTTGCAGCTGGCACCAGCTTCCGGATTAAGGGGGAAAATATCACCAACCCCTCAGAGGTCTCCTTGGCACCTTGTAGGCACTACCCACCTCCAAGGGCAATCTCAGTCTGGTGGGCTTCTCACAGCATAGATTAGTGTTGTCTTGCATTTTTATCTTTTCTGTTTTTTTTTTTTTTTCCTTTTTTAGACAGAGTCTCACTCTGTTGCCTGGGCTAGAGTGCCGTGGCGTCAGCCTAGCTCACAGCAACCTCAACTTCCTGGGCTCAAGCGATCCTCCTGCCTCAACCTCCCGAGTAGCTGGGACTACAGGTGCGCACCACCACACCCGGCTAATTTTTTCTATTTTTAGTAGAGATGGGGGTCTCGCTTTTGCTCAGGCTGGTCTCGATCTCCTGACCTCAAGCGATTCTCCCACCTTGGCCCCCCAGAGTGCTAGGATTACAGGCGTGAGCCACCGCACCTGGCCGTGTTTTTGCTTAATTTACAAAAATAATCCAGGTGTATGTGATCAAAAAAATTGAAAAGTACAGAAATACAAACTGGGAAGCAAAACCCTCCACCCTTTCTACTTCATTTTCCCTGAATGGAACTTCTGTTAATAGATATTTTTGTTGTTTTTATTTTTGACTCTTTCCAGGGACATGCTTATGTTATTCGCCAGCGTTGTTGCATCTTCTGGTTTTTCTCCTCCTCCTCCTTTTAATTTACACGCGTCGTATATCTGTATTATTGCTATAGTTGCTTATCTCCTTATACAATTCCCCCGCCGGCCCCCAGGATGTCGGTACAGATCTCACGCTGTTCTGTTAAAAGTGCTTCAGGGGGCAGATGGGGGAGAGAGGATGGAGGGACATTTTATATTTTGTATCCAAATAAATTATGTTCTCAGCAGGAAGGAGGAAAATTAAAAAGAAATCCTTTATTCCCCCTTCTGTAAAAAGGTAAATTCAGGCCCCTGTGGTCATTCCTGTCTCTTCTCCAGATTTCTGGGTCCTTGTTTATCAAAACTCAAAAAAGAAAACCCCCCGCCCATGAGAAGGCCCCTCTGTGCTTCTCTTACACCCCAGGACACTCGGCCCTTGCCAGGGGTCACCATGCAGCAACTCACACAGAAAAGCCTCTTCCTGGGCTATGGTATTTGTTGGTCTGGTATTGCATTTTTTAAAAATGTGTTTGTACTATCAGGTTGAAAAATGAAAGCCCAAAAACAAAATACCTAGAGGTCACCTAAGTTTCCTTCTGCTAGCTGGCTTAGCTTTGTCTGTCTCTGGCAGGGGAGATCGCCTCCAGAGGGGCATTTTCCAATGTTGCAGACTTGAAGCCTGCGGCTTTATTGGCATTAAATTGCGTTTTCCCAGTAGGTGGCACCAGCGTGTCTGGCTGGAGTCAGTGGGCGCCGGGCGGGGGTTGCACGGTTCCCACAGCTGCGCTCACACTTACCAGCAAGCCCCTCACACCCTGAGGCTGTCCTGACTTCTCAGCACCTCGCACGGGGTTGCGAGACACCCACACTCGCGTCTCAGAGACTGGCTCGTGCCTTGTGGGCAACGAAAAAACGATTGCAGAGAGAGAGAACAGATCGCCAGCGGAGACTGTGCCCTTTCCCCTTTAGTCCGTTTAGGGTCAGATTAATATCCAAAATTTAAAGTCTGGGATTGAAATCTTCCTTTTCTGCGTGTGTGTGTGTGTGTGTGTTATAGAGTCTCACTCTGTCACCCGGGCTAGAGTGCCGTGGCGTCAGCCTGGCTCACAGCAACCTCACACTCCTGGACTCAAGCCATCCTCCTGCCTCAGCCTCCCAAGTAGCTGGGACTACAGGCATGCGCCACCATGCCCGGCTAATTTTTTCTGTATATACTTAGTTGGCCAGTTAATTTCTTTCTATTTATTTAGTAGAGACGGGGTCTCGCTCTTGCTCAGGCTGCTTTCGAACTCCTGACCTTGAGCTATCCACCCGCCTCGGCCTCCCAGAGTGCTAGGATCACAGGCGTGAGCCATCGCGCCTGGCCTATAATAATTTTTAAAACGTGGGAAATTATGGAGTGGACGATGGGAGGGGTGAGGAAATCACCCACCATGGGAGAGAGATGCAGTTACCATAAACCTTAATACTTCCGATGATTGTGAATAGCATTTTTCACAAAAGTGCTTGTTAGGCTATAACAAATACATAAAATAGGGCTGCTTTAAATTGCTAAAGCCAAGGGACAAGCCCGGCACCTTATAAATCCACTTAAATTGTTGACACTGTTACCTGGGGCAGCAGACTCACGTAGATGGCTTGTAAGGTTCTTTCCAAGGTTAAAATTCTGTGATGTCGTGGTTTCATTCATCAAATCCTTACTGAGTACCTACTACATGGAAGACACTGTGCTGGGCACTAGGATGTACACGAGTGAGCAAAAGCAGTGGGAAAACCAGTATTCAACAACGAATCCGATGACTCATTACTTGATTACAAGTATAATAAGAGAGGCTATTGTGAGATCGTTGTGATAGCGTAGACACCGTATCTGACCTAGTATAGGGAGCCAGGAAACTGAGCTCTGAACGCTAAAAAGAGAATCAACTAGGCCAATAGAGAAAGGGGAAATGAAGAAGCGGAAATGGTCTGTGCAAAGGCCCTGTGGCAGGAAAGAGCTCCATATTATCTGAGAGAAGAGCACAGTGATTGGGGTGATGATGGGTACAGGGAATGTCACAGATGAGACTCAGGAGTCATCAGGAGCCCTCTGGCTTGTGAGAAGACCGTTCAGACTAATAGTTTGGCTTTTATTCAAAATAAGTTGAGATTCCATTGAGGAATTTTAAGCAGGAGTGCCTGCTGCTGGGATTGGGCTTCTTTATGGAGGCTGACTTAGATGGGGACGTGGCTATGCGTGGAGGCTGTGAGCTGCTGAAATAGCTCAGGCAAGACGTGATGGTGGAGGCAGTGGATGTGGAGAATGACAACCTGACATACAGGTTGTTTGTGTACATATCAAGTTTCATGGATTGTGACTTTGCTTAGTCAACAAGTGCATATTAAGCCCTTGTAATATTTCAGGCCCTGTGCTAGGCACAAAGAATACAACAGTGAACAAAGCAGGCAGATTCCCAAAGCACCTATGAAACCACAGTGTGAAAAAAAATTCAGACTAGACGTCAGCGAACTACAGTCATGGCCAAATTGGGCCAGACACCTACTTTTGTAAATAAAGTTTTATTATCAATAGCATACAGCCATGCCCATTCATCCACATGTCGTCTGTGGCTGCTTTCACCCTAAAAGTCAGAGTTAAGAAGTTTCAGCAGAGACTGTGCAGCCCACAGAGATGAGAGCATTTACTGTCTGGCCCTTTACAGAAAGTCTGAGAACCTTTAACTTAGACAATTTATGTGTTGATCTTACCTTTCTCTCTGATTTTCTGTTAACTAGGGAAAACTAGTTAACCTCTCTGACTCAGTTTCCCTAGATGGAAAGCAGAGAGAGTAATCGCTATGCTACCCATGTGGACAAATTGAGAAAATTCCAGGAGGGCTTTGGAATATATAATATTAAGTGCCTGAAAACGGTCTCAAGTCTGGGGCCTCATTTGTAATACTATTCCCTTTCCCCATGCATCCCCTTCCTTAAGTTTACTGAAATCTCACCCTGCTGTGGACTTCGTAAGTGTCACCTTCTTAACTAAATCTCTCCAAATTGGCACATCCAGATATCTCTCCTTTGTTTGCATGCACCTCATGCTAGGGCTGTCCCTCTCTTAACTGCTTACCTCCAATCTGCCATGGTGTTGCATTTATTTGTCCTGTTAGGGACTTAGGAGAGACGACGGGTATTGTGACTTGCTCCTATCTTTAGTCCTGTAAGTGCTTAGTACAATGCCTTTTCTAGCAGAGGCTCAATAACTAGCCATTGGCTGGAATTAAATACACCCCTAATAATGATTTGGAGTTTTAAATGGCAGCCCTAAGACCAGCTTCAGCATGGAAAGAAGGCCATGCAGAAGTAGAGGCTTCCCAGCAACCTAAAGACGAATGCAACAGTGGCTTACGAAGGTTGTTCATGTGAGCGCAGAGGTCAAAATCCGATGACCCTTGAGTTCATTCCAGCCTCCAGAGCTGTTGGTTTTGTCTTGAACTGTATGGACCCACACAGGGTTATACTTTTTTAAATTGAATTAGCAGTGTCTTGAAATGGGAAGATTTCACACAAAAATCTAGATTTCTGACTTCCTCTAGAAGAAGCCTGGGTTCCCACATGGCAACAATCTACAATATCTTTGTAGCGACCGCTCGCTTTGTGTAGAGTGTATGTTCTCGAAACTGCCACAGTCCCCGCCACTCCCTATTGTATGTCTGTAGCTCAAACACAGTAGCCATTTATCATGGCGCTTGCTCTGTTTGTGTCTGCCTCTTTTCAGAAATAGAATTGAGAGAAAAATGAAATATTTCCTTTATCCCTATTTCTAACAAATATTTTTAGTAAAAGTACAAAACTAAAAATAGTCTGAGAAGTAGCTGGTAATATACACCTAAGCTCATGATTTCTGGAGTCAGATTATCTGGATTCAAATTCTGGTAGCCCATCCTACCTGACAGAATACAGAAAACCCAGTTAAATATGAATTTCACATAAACAGTGAATCATTGTTTGGTATAATTATGTCCCATGTATATTGCTGTCTACTTTGTCAAAGATCAGAAGGCAATATGTGGATGGTTTTATATCTGGATTCTCTGTTCTGTTCCATTGGTCTAGTCTCTATTTTTGTGCCAGTACCATGCTATTTTGGTTACCGTAGCTTTGTAGTATAGCTTAAAGTCTGGTAAATGATGCCTCCAGATTTGTACCTTTTGCTTAAGGTTGCTTTGGCTATTTGGGCTCTTTTTTGGTTCCAGATGGAGCATAGAATTATTTTTTCTGGCTCTGCAAAAAAAATGACATTTGGTGTTTTGATGGGGATTGTGTTAAATCTGTAAATTGCTTTGGATAGTAGGGTCTTTTTAACAATGTTGCTTCTGCCAATCCATGAGCATGATATGTTTTTCCATTTGTTTATATCATCTCCAATTTCCTTTCCCAGTGTGATTCATAGTTCTCCCTATAGAGGTCTTTCTTCTCCTTGGTTAGATATATTCCTAGGTATTTTATTTTCTTTGTAGCTATTGTTAAAGGTATATTTTTATTTGCTAAATCTGGGAACCCTACTTCTATTTACTGTGTGACCTCAGGCAAATTACTTAGCTTCTCTGTGCCTCAGTTTTCTCATAGAGAAACTGGGGCTGATAAAGGGATTTTGTGAGGATAAGATAAATATTAGCCACTATCGTTGTTAATATTTTAAAGAAAAAGCAGACAGAATATTTTCTTGGGACAATGAAGAACATGCCTTCATGTTTAGTAAACAAAGTGTGTCTTATGCTGAAACATACAACTTAAGATGTTGTGTTTGAGTAATTAACATTAGTGGTCACTCTACACAAATCTCAAAGATCTCAGTAGCCTTACAATAAAGATTTATTTCTACTTCATGTGCTATGGACTGTAGATCCAGGGCCATCTCCCTCTTACATGGAAGATGTGACCTCCAAAGTCACCACAGCAGAGGAGGAAGGAGATAGAGAAGGCATACCAGCGGTTAACAACCTTGACCCAGAAGTGATACAAGTGGCTCCCGCTAACCACCTATTGGCCAGAACTGCTCACATAGCCCTGATCTAACTGCAAGGGAAATTGGGAAAGAGAGAGGAACACATGAAATGCCTCTGAAGCAGTAACCATTTGGCCACAGGTGCCCTTATAAGACAAACATGGCCCACTTCAATTTTTATATTACCTGCCAGGCTCCTGTAGACACCTGGATTTGCAATGCCAACATACACAGTGGATTCAAAGTCAGAAGAGCCGCCTTATAGTTTTGCTCTTCCTCAAGCCTGGGAAATGTTGCCAGAGGATTTTCTTTCTTTGGGAGAGTCATTTCTTCCCCAACTGCTGGAGAACCAAAGAGATTTTTTTTTTCTCTTTCTGTCAGGAGCAGGAAGTTGTTCTAAGTTGAGTTGATTGTACTGTTGACATAGAAACTTTGAAACAGAATCCAAAGTCAAACAGAAGAGAAAGGGAAAGAGGAAACTCAAGTATTCTCATTAGGGGCTCACAGGTATGAGAAGTAGTAAAATCTTTTCAATTTGTAACATATAAACCAGATCTCATTTTTTATTTTGGGTTTGAAGCTTCATAAACCCTGATGTGTTCCAGGATTTACAGAGCAATTCTCAGAAGACAGACAAATGCCTACGCACGTCCAATGAGTAGGGTGAGTCCAGGTGTTTGCCTGGAATGGAATTTCACAAAGAGGAATTCAGGCTGTGGCTTTGCAGTTCGGAGAATGTCACATTGATCAATACAGCTGGCACCAGGGCTTGCTGGCTGGTCTCAGGGCTTGAAGGCCAATGCCTACTGCCAGGCGGCCAAGATTAATGAGGCTGTGTTGTTCTAATCTCATCTTAAACTGGGTTTCCAAGCTGTAAACAGGGAGACAGACAGTGAGCTGGGGAGAAATAGTCTCTGATGAGTGATGAGGCTTTGTCAATTATACCCAACGTGTGCAATTCATAAATCAGGGAATATTTCCTGATCGGAAAATCTGGATTTGCAGCTTCGGTGATGATTTTTAGATAGGTTCTGAGGAGTTACAAGTAGGGACTTGAAAACATAATCAAAACCCCGGAACTGATAAGCCATCTGTGTGTCCTCACGGAAGAAGAAATTCATTTAATCGTTACACTTTTCGAAAGAGGAGGAAGGTGCTGTTGGCAGGTCCATAAAATACGTACGACGGCCAGCGCGGCAGAAACTCAAAGTCAGGGAGAAAATCATTTCCCCAACTTCACATTCTGCCTGGGACATCTTCTAAAGTTTCATGAGCATCAATCCTAGTGTCATAATCATCTCTAAAAAGAAAAAAATTTCCCCAAAAGATCACAGATTTGCTCTATGACATCATTATCGTCGTTGGGCGGTGTTTGTTACATGTTCAGTGAGGTCAGGGAGACTTACGAGGCACTTAAATTCTTTCGGGAACTGTGACGGTCCCTCTCACCCATGCTTTGCTTTGCCTCTGTCCCAAATCCAGAAAACTCTGACAGAAAGCTCTGTGGTAATAATAAGACATCCCAAATATAACCTCTTAACACCCTGAAGTGAAAATCCACCAGGCCCTTACAATTCCTTTTCACTCTGAATCACACGAGACAGTTCAAAAAGCTCTAAAACTGTATTCAATGAGGTTAACGCTGGATACAACGCATTTAACAAACTAAGGAAACCCTTTCCATACATTTCCAGCTTTTTCTTTTTTCTATATGAAATGTAGTTAGCATCTGGTTAAAGGATTTGTGATGAGCATCTCACCTTCAGACTAGTTTCACTTGGTCTCTGCCCATTTTCTCATGCTGGTTATGACTTTTTTTTGACATTTTCTCATGCTAGTTATGACTTTTTTTGACATTACCAACATCCTTAGAATAACTTCCTTAACTTTTTCAATCAGACAGTTTCTGTTGCTTGCCACCAGAATTTCTTCTTGGTACATTATCTCTTCTGCCTGGTGTTGGGATTTCTCCTGTGCAGGCATGCCTCTCCAGCTGGACCGTAATACCTTGGAAGCTGGGTTAGCTTAGTCTCCAGCATGCCTCATAATGCCCAGCACAGAACCTCACAAACTGGGACGGTTAAGAGTGTGGATTCGAAAGTCACATCACCTTGGTTAAAATTCCTGCTTCTTCCTTTACTAACCCTGTGAACCTGGGCAAGTTTACAGCCTTCCTAAGTCTTGGTCTCCTCGTGTAAACACAAGAGCACCTCCCTATTTTAATGCTTAAAACAGGGCTTATAGTGTAGAAAATTCTTCATAAGTATTAACTATTATTAGTATAACAATATTAAATTATATTATTTTATTTCTTATTTTATGTTATATTCATATTATATATGATATATATCTATGATGTAATTATATACTTTATTAAATATTATGTATAATTATGTTATGTAAATTATACATACTTATGCTATTTTTATCATTATATTATAATAATAGAGTTATTATTATTACAAGTCCTTAATAAAATACATGTTTAATTGTCTTTAGTTGCTTCTCAAACTATAAGCTCCATTCCAATCGATACTATCAGGTTGTTTGTTTTTAAGAAAAGTTTCCCACCCTTGGTTTTTAAAAATCTATGCTAAAAAGTTTCCCCCTTGGGGGAAGTAATCATTTTTAACATGCAGGTTATTAAAATGGCAGCAAGGAGTTTTTCATCATACACTACATTTTTAGATCTTTGCCTAAGCAGTCTTTTTACTTAACTGAAACGTTGTTGGAATTTTTTCTTAATGTTGTGATTTTTTTCCGTGAAGAATCTATATGTTAATATTTTATCTGTCTGAATGTAAGGTTTCCTGGACCAGCTGCATGGTCCAAAGAGGTGAGAGAGCTGTAAAGCCGTATTTTGATCTAGATACCTTTCACTTGGTCTTAGGGTGGCACTTGCCCCTGAGATGATCCTATCCTTGTTGCATTGCTAAAGTGCCCTGTCTGCTCTTCTTCAGCAGACCCATCCATCAGTTTGACTTCTGAATCTGACCTCGCCAAGATGTGGCATTGTTTTCACAGCGCTTCATCCTCCTTGGCGTTGCACGGGGCTCTTCTGAACTTCATTCTGCCTTTTCTTAGTGCTGATATCAGACGATTTCTTTTGTTTTGGTGAGAAATTTGCATCCCTAGACTGAAGTGATTATAACACCTCGACTGTCATATTGTGAAAACGGCATATAGGAATTGGTTTCGTTTCTTTTTTTTTTTTTTTTTTGAGACAGAGTCTCACTCTGTCGCCCAGGCTAGAGTGCCGTGGCATCAGCCTAGCTCACAGCAACCTCAAACTCCTGGGCTCAGGCGATCGTCCTGCCTCAGCCTCCCGAGTAGCTGGGACTACAGGCACGCACCACCATGCCCAGCTAATTTTTTCTATATATCTTTAGTTGGTCAATTAATTTCTTTCTATTTTTAGTAGAGATGGGGTCTCACTCTTGCTCAGGCTGATTTCAAACTCCTGACCTTGAGTGATCCACCCGCCTCGGCCTCCCAGAGTGCTAGGATTACAGGCGTGAGCCACCATGCCCAGCCAGTCCTTATTCTTAATGGAGTCAAGAGGTAGACTAGGCAATCCAATGGCTTGTTGAAATTACTGTCCACTGTGATGTCCATTAGCCAGCTACAAAGTGTGCACTGTTAGGAGGAAACACAGTGAGTAATTATTGTGAAAGGCACATTAGCTGGGGCATCAAAATCCAGACATTAGTCCACTTTGCTATTTATTATGCCTCTGATGTTGGACAAGTCATTACTGTTTTTACATTTCAGTTTCTTTATCTATAAAGTGAACACTCTATTGGATAGTACAAAATTAAGAAGAACTTTAGAATTTATCTACTGATACTATTTCTTTCATAAATATAAAAAAATCCTTTTACTACTCACATACATGGAGAGAAAGAAAGAGAGAGAGAGAATAAAATATATTTATGTTAATTGAGACCAAACTTTGGCAGTACTTAAGTACACTGAATTCCAGAAATCCTAGGAACAAAATGCAAACCAGTACTTGGTGTGTACTATGCAAGCAGCACTCCCCAAAGTAGACTTCCTGGAGCATTGCTCAACATTCTGGGACTGTCTCCAATTAGGGCAGGAGCTTCGGCTACATCTGGATAGCCCATCTTATTGCATTTGACTTTGTGTTTATGAAGCACCACATACCAGGTCTTGTTTTCTTCCCCATGAGAGGATTAATGGAGTAAAGTTGTCCATGTGTTGCACTAGTTCTGTGCTCATTAACTCACGTCTGCTCCCCAAACTCACAAAAAGTCCAAAGTGATAGATCATGAGGTGACCTTCACAAGAGTGAATTACAGAAGGTTATACTTTGACTCATTTGGTTTCTGTGAACATCCAATTTAACAAAATATTTTCCACACCCAAGTAAATACAAACTAAAGTACAAAGGCATGAAATTACTGTGACAAGGAGAGATTTGAAATCTACATTCCTAGGCTAGTAAAATGCTTTCCATTTTGATTTTGGTAAAACCTAAAGTGGCCTTTCATTTATTAATAATAAACACCTAGGATCTGCTCTGTGCAAGGCAATATTCTAAGTGGTTATACATAACAATTTATTAAATCTTCATTTTAAAAACCCCATGATGACACTCACTGCTGTGATCAACAAAATTCAACTCTATCTCTATCTTTGTGAATAAATTCTATGTTAGCTGTGTTTAAGCCACTCTCATATTTCAAAGTCCATTGGGAGCAAGTGAGTGTCTGAGCCTATGCTAATCTAGCACCTCTTTATTGTCTTGGGTAGAGCTGGAACCCATCTACTAAGTGAAGTATCACAAGAATGGAAAAACAAGCACCACATGTACTCACCAGCAAATTGGTATTAACTGATCGACACTTA
>CAUYRT010079383.1:0-39825 GCA_963574885.1 Lepilemur ruficaudatus | reverse complement strand
GGGTTGAAGCGATCCTTCTGCCTCCGCCTCCCAAGTAGCTGGGACTACAGGCATGTGCCACCATGCCCGGCTAATTTTATATATATATTTAGTTGGCCAATTTCTTTCTTTCTATTATTAGTAGAGACGGGGTCTCGCTCTCGCTCAGGCTGGCCTCGAACTCCTGACCTTGAGCAATCCACCCGCCTCGGCCTCCCAGAGTGCTAGGATTACAGGCGTGAGCCACCACGCCCGGCCTAGTTTACCTACTTTAATAAAAGTTGTTTCATATGTTGGACTTTTAAAATCACAAGTGTAAGTAGACAAGTTCTCCTTTTTTCCTTTCATAATAAACAGCAAAATATTTCTGTATCTATAATTAAGAAACCTGAGAACTATTTTTGAGCACAGATAAAGGGAAAAAACCCTCTTCGTTTAACATTTGTCTATAGCAAGATAAAAGAGAGCGATTATGCACATTTTTGATTTTAACAGTTTGTCTATTTGTCACATGAATTTCTTTCTCTCAGCCACTTTATAGGCCACAAAGTCGGAGGCAGAGTGAGAGTTTCGGAGAAAACAGACACATTTTTAGTTTGAAGAAGAGTACACTGTCTCCTATCTGTCTCACTTTGGAAAAAGATAATACTCTTAGTAGGTGATACTCACAGACCCAGTACATGTAATTCAGGGCTTTAAGAAACGTTTTACACTTTCTGCATAAATGAATCTGATTCCTTGGAATGTTCTTCCCTATTAGCCACAGGTCCTGGCTCAGGAAACTCCTACTCAGTTTTCAAAACACAGCTGAGATGTCACCTCTTTGGCTCTTCCCTGGACCATGCCCCAGATCAACTTCCAGGAGGGTCGTTTCTCGGTGTTCTATACCCTCCCATATCTACCATGTATGTGTCGCTAAGGAAGCTCCTGTCACACTCCCTGCCAGTGGTTTGGTTATGTGTCACCATCATTGGATAATGAGCTCTTTGAAGGCAGGCATTCTATTCAGTCCTCTGTTCCCAGCCCAAGGATTGGGATATAGCTGTTTAATATAGTTCAATGAATGATCACTTGAAATATGCACTGATTTAGTTATCTTCTGATTTAGTTTTTTATTTTTTGTTTTGGGAATTGATTATTTCAGTCATTTGCTCATGATTCTGCTATTTGAGCAGGGCTTGGTGGGGCAGCTCTTCCACTCGGTGTGATTTGTCTGGGGCAGCTCTGATGGGGCTGTAAGATCCCAGGTGGCCTCAGCTGGTCCTGGTGAAAAAGTCTGGGGTCTAGGTGGTCCTCTTATTCTCACTCCTGCAGGGCCTCTCTTCATGTGGCCTCTCTTGCTAGCAGGATAATTGACTTATTATGTGGTGACTCAGGATTCAAGAGGGTGAAAGTGGATACTTCCAAGTTTCTTAAGGTCAGAACTACTTTCCCCCCAACCTGCTGTTCAGACAAGTTATAAGGCCAACCTAGATTCAAAGGGAGGGGAAAATTGCCTGAAACGAAATGGAAAGAATTGTTAGTGGCTATCTTTGTAAATGTTCTACCACATTCTGGACCTGCCACCTCAGATCTAAAAGCTCTACTGAGGAGTGGAACCTAGTCTCTTGTCTCTAAATTATTTTCCTGTTGTATACTGAGTTCATGTGCAATATTTTAGAGATACTATTTTTCATTAGCTATTTTTGAGAGAGACAGAATGTGTGTATGTGTGCGTGTGTGTGTGTGTATGGAGGGGTGTCATTGTGGTTATTTGGCTTTTCTCTGGAAATCTCCTGTGACAGGGTTTCTGGGTTAAGATTGTTTTTGAAAAGAAGAAATAATAGCTTCCTTTATTGACTGTTTCCTTACATGTGTATCCTTTGGCTTTTGGGAATAGTCAAATTGTGAGAAGTCATATAAAATAAAGTATCCTTTAAATTGTGATCCAAAGAGAAGGTTCTCTTCAATAGTCAATGAAGGGGAGCGTCTGTGATACTGATTATAGGTATGGCATTACACTCACCCATATTTCATCTTTGTCATTATATACAATGATCTCCCTCCCCCAGTATATGATACCCTTTTCTTTTAAAGAAACACTGTTTTGTAGTTTCTTATTTTTTAAATGAAATAGCTGCATAAAATTAAGATGAAAGATAGAAGAAAACAATTGCACAGTCACTCAAGTGCCTATTTAAGCTGTTTGTTTCTCAAAGCCTTTTAATAAGATGATTTCTTTAAAGGTTGAAGAAGCTACAGAGTACACAGAAACTTAGAGTTGGAGAGAGAGGCCCCTATCATCATCTTGTCCGACACCTTCGTTCTGTAGATGAGAGATGACTCTAGAAGTTACATAATGTAATATATGAAAAGTCAGAAAAAACTATTACTTGGAGAATGTGTTAAGATGAAAAGTCACAGAAATCCATCTTTAAAATGTTAACTCCACGTCTTACAACTACTCTTGGAAAAAAATGGAAGGAGACATATATGAAGGCAATTAAAATACACAGTGGCTAAGTAAATACCTTTAGCAAGGGAGCCTCAAATCTGGTCGCCTTTACCTTTAAATAATAGCTAGATAATGATTCATTGTTTTAAGTGCTTACAAGGATTGGACAAAGAACTTGAATTTTCATCCTATGACTCTGAGTACAGGGGTCTTTCTCTGAAACCACATTACCTCCCTGCGTATATCTATAATTTTTTTTTTGCCATGGGTGTGTCTTCATTAGCACTCTCCATATTCTGGTTTTTCTTTGCTCATATCTCTTCTACTTGCTTAGTCCTGAATTCACCTTTTAAAACTTGACCCTGATTGAATAGGCATAGCGGAATGGAGGCCAGAACAAATATTAGAATAAATTGTTCTATTATTCTTTTCTAAGAGATCAGTCACCAGTTTTTCTTTGGCTTGTGTACATTTGATAAGCTTTAATAAATAGTTACCTAAAAAAGTTCCGGGACTAAGACTAGTTACAGGGAGATTAACTAGTAGACAATTGTTAAGATAGTAATAAACACACACACATACGCAAATTGTGACATGCTAGACTGAGTTACATTGAAAAGTATAGAAAAAGTAGAAAAGGAAGGAGATGGAGAAAAAACAGTGCAGGGTGAGTTAAAGAGATTTTCATTTTCGTGGACTGAGATCAAAGTGTGGTCCTGATACCATCTGAGGTTCCTGCCAGGTATCACAACAGGGTGGTATTCAAACATCTGAGTTACTGACTCAGGAACCCTTGGGTGGGGCTCAGGAATCTTCATTGTAACAGTGTCTTCAGGTGATTCTTATGCACAGTACACTAAAGCATGAGAATCAATGGACAAAAGCAGTGTTTTTTGAATTAAATATAAATGAATCACATATAAATCACTTGGGGATCTTGTTAGCGTGCGGGTTCTGACTGAATAGGTCTGAAGTGGGGCCTGAGAACGTGTCTAACAAGTTCCCATGTGATGCCAATGCTGATGGTCTGTGACCCACACTTTGAGTAGGAAGTCACTAGACATTGGGGTAGCTGCTGGGATATGTGTGCCATGAAAGGTGAGATGGAAAAAGTGGATTTTAAGAAGCTTCACTGAGATTTATGGCAGAATTCTTCTTTGTCAGCTCATCAGGAAACTTTGCAAGAGATTTCAAATTGCTTTTGAATGTTTCTGTGGGTGGGACTCTCATTTGGACTGTCCAAGAGGCAGCTTGGCTTCATGTGGTTTCAGTTGTAAAATTCTGGGTGGGAGACCAAGAAATACGCCATCAACATATTTCTGGTGGAGCCTCCTGCCCTGTCTTTTCTAGTTTCAAATAGTTCAGGAAAAAAAAATGTAAATTTATTTTCTAGTTTCAAATAGTTTGGGGAAAAAATGTAAATTCTTTGTGTAGCACATCATCTAGGCTGGTTGCTTAGTGCTCATGTGTTTTATTCCTGCCAATTAAGAGCAACAGCTGTCTTGCAGGGACGGTGGTCGTTAGGAAGTGACACAGCTGTGGGATTTAGATGAGATAACAGTTGTACAGCCAAGATAAGGCATCATTGGAATGCAAACTGCCATAAGTCTGATTTATAGCACACATCCAAGGGGAAGAAACTTAAACCAAAATCAACTAAAATAACAACTCACCCAATAGGGAAAACAAAACAAGATATCAACCCAGAGATGTTTAGCCCCAAAGTCAAATTTTCTCAGACTATTTTAAAAACAAGATTTGGACTAAAAATTGACTTCAAGAGATTCCAATTACCTCAGTTGTCTACAATGCCCAGACTTATGAATTTGTATCTAAAATTTAAATATTTATGCAAACTCAGTCCCCTGGTGGCTCAATACAATTTGAGTTATCCAAATCTCTAGGCCTTATTCTGTGACAAAGTGGGTGGACTTGCTGAAAACAAAAACAATGGTAGTGACAAGTATTTGGAAAGTTGTATTACCATAGTATTAATAAAAATATCATTTTGTCAATATAATAATTCAACAACCCAATGAACTCTATATAAATAATTGTTTTCTTCTTTTTAAATGTGGGAATAGAACATCATTATACTTCCATATTTCAAAAAGAATGTAACAGTCATAATACAATTAATCATTACAATTAAATTCTGCCACCTAATGTTCTTTGTATATATCCCATGATTTTTAAGACTTCCACACTTTTGTTAATGCTATTTCTCTTGTAATAAATTGTTTTTCTCCTCCCAGAGTCCTACTCATTTTTCATAAACCATATCAAGTACAAATTATCTATGAAGTCTTTTGGGATCCTCTCAACTAAAATTAATATGTTCCTACCTTGAACTTCCTCCACAATTTAGCTGTACATTTCTTATATCTTTCTCCTTGAAATTACAGTCACTTGAGTATATGCTTTATATTCTTTACTAATCCATAAGCCCATTGGAATCAAGATCCATGTCTATCTTACTTTGGTATCCTTGGAATCTGTTTTGTTCTATTGAATAAGTGTTGTATTAAAAAAATAACACTTGGTTGAACAAATTCCCCTGAAGATTCTGGGAGGGGAGCATGCACTCATTAATTCAGTTTTGATTTAAAAAGAGGACAAGGATTTAAGAGAGATGCACAAGAGAGATAATAGAGGGTGGGCAATATTGCTCAGTCAGGAAGATGAGATAAATTATTAATCCTGAAATATTCTAGTTTAGGTCCTTAGTAGGGATAGAAGTCTTCTTGCTAAAATTCATTTGCATTTGTTATTAGTCAAATTTAATAAGTAATTATAATATACAATATGCTAGAAGACATAAGGATTACTAGGTGATTTCAGAGGGGAAAAAAAGAGTACCTTCAGTGGTGACAATCAAAAAACGCTTCATTCATTTATTCAATCAGTAGGTAGTTACTAAGTGCCAGTATTTGAGGTCCTTGACCTCATGGAGTTTATGTTCTGATTGGGAAGATATATATTAATATAATCATACAAATAACTATAAAATCACATCTATATGAGAGTTAGTGAGGTAATTGATGTACAGTGTAGTGTTTGATACATTACCTAGCACATACTAAACAAATGTTTAATAAATATCAGCCATTCTAATGATTAGCTTTTAATCTATAAGAAACGGGGTACTACTAAAATCATCTGAGCAAGGGAATGAAAATGACCAGAGGTATGTTTTCTTATGCTTCATCTAGGATTGTCAGAAGAGCAAGGGAAGACTAGAATTGGGGAATCTGTCACCTCTCAAATCCATGTTTGACATATCACAACCTAGTACATCTTCGGTTCAGAGAGAGAGATGGAAACATACCAGAACTGTTGTGGAAGTAGAATTGGCACAGAATAACTAATTTGACAGAGGGTAAAGGATCACAGAGACTTGGAGCATGGAAATCCTTGGATAAGGTGGTGATATTGAAAGAACCCAGGGATGTAGCACTAGGAGCAGTTTGTGAGGGAGAATAAGGAATTACATTTGGACTTACTGAGGGTGAGATGTTGAGATTCCTAGGCAGAGGCTCTCAGAGAGAGTGATTAGGTCTGGGGATTTATATTTGGGAGTCGTCTACACTGAGTTATAGTTAAAACTATTGGGATATATTAATATCTAATTACCTTTGAAGGACCATAGAAAAAGGACAAGGACAGAGTCTTGGGAATCCCTTACATTTTGGGTTGGGAGGAAAAAAGATCTGAGAAGGAGAAGGGCGGGGAGAAATGCAGAAGGCCCCTGAGTGAGCAGGGTTAATGTAGCCACAGAAGACAGGGATTCTGGATGATGGTGGTTTCAGATTCCTGGGAAAGTGTGAAGTGAACAGCAGCTAAGGTCTGTTGGATTTGGCCATAGGAGATCATTGATGATTATCACACGGACAATTTTAGAAAAGTAGTATGGGGTAACACAATTATAACACTTTGAGAAATATTCAGGAACTGAAGACAGTGAGCATGGACTGCTCTGAAGAGAATTTGGGTCAATTCCAGAAATTAAAGAGCAAGCCAATTGAATCATTTAGGCTGAGGGAATAGCAAAGGTGAAGAGAAGTTTTCTTAGAAGTAGGAGACCTAAGATAGGATTTATATTTAAGATACATAGGTATCTTTTTTTTTTTTTTAAGTAAATGGAGGACAAACATAGTGACGGGGTGTATGGGGTATATTTTATAAGGGATAAGAGAAAGCTATTACTGGAAATTGTGTCCTGCATTGCATTGAATTCATGAAGCGACCTAGTTTTCCTTCACCTTTTATGGGACTTCTTATTGCAGAAAGTTGGATTTGGAAGAGAACTCAAGGAACTTCATTTCTAGAAACTGAGGCTAGAGATTTGCTCAACATCACCTAGATTTTTCATGGCTAAGTCATGACCACAACCAGGTCTTCTGTGTCTAAGTCCTCAGTCTACTATCCTAGATCTGTATGAAAAAGTATGAAGAAAGGAGAATCTATGGATTTCTCAGAGATTTGCTTCCATCATTTATTAATAAAAGGCTTCTTAGCATTCTGGGCAGAATCTTCTTGTAAACCTTGGGTCCCTTGAACTCATGTGGATTTTATTAAGCTTAAAGTTTCCTTGATAGAGTTCTACACATTATGTTTTTGACTGATATTTCACTTTTCTTTTATAAGCTGAAAGATACAAGGGCTCTAAGGTGTATGTTGTAAAAGCAGTTGTTAAAATAAAGAATGACAAGTCAAAATGATTTATATTGGCCATTTTAATTGGAAATGTTGCCATTAGCATAAAACACTGCACTTGATATGGGTTTTATGGTCCCTATTAAATAAGAGAGAATAAGCCTCTACACATTATTATCAGCATTATGCAAAAGATATTCAATACTGCATTGTTGAATGCAGTGATATTTTATTAAGGTAGCATTAGTGGTGATGATCTTAAGGGTAGTTTATGTTTATCTAGAATAAAGTCACAAGGTTTTCAAAGAAGTTTCAGCTTCCTCCCAAAGCTAGCATTGGTATATATAAAGCACTCTTGCTCCTTCCACTGTGGCTAACCTTTGGATATAGATGCTGCAGAGATAAAATACCACCTGGGATATTTCTCTGTTAAAGCAGGACAGTAATTGTAACAGGCTTGGTGCCTTTGTAAGTTTATTTTAAACATTCCTAAAAAAGTAGGGTTTGTAATTTTCCTTCAGATTACAAGCTGACATTTTGGGGGAGAAAAAAGTTGCAGGGAATGCAGCACTTCTGTGTGGTGGCAGCTGATAATTACCATAGTGTGAGTGGGGCTCGATATAACCCAGGCATTTTAAGAAACATGGCTGATTACAGTGCTTTAAGAGTAACTCAGTTTGGGAATTTTGCTTTTTAGGCAAATTGAACGGTTTTGCTTCACCAATTTCATCTCACTTCCTTCTTTTGCTTTCCAACCAAGAGCCACCTTTATGTATTTGATTGCAAGGCTATTCTCAGGAAAAGATATGTATGAAACTAAAAAAATGAAATGTAGAAAATCTTCTAAAGGAAACAAATATGAAACTGATTCTCACCATGGGTATGCCTTTGGAAACGTTCACTGTGCAATAGCATTTTGCATCATTTAAGATGTTTACATGTTTTTGTTTTTTTCAGAGAAAGTAAAAGAATTGTTTTGTGGCTAATGTCAAAATAAGAAAATATCACACTGGCTGAGTGTGGATACATGTATTCCCAGGGAATTTAGGGGAAAGTTAATCCCAATTATATGAGAAGTGTGAGAAAGAGTTTCCCATGAAAAGAAATGAGGAATATTCCAAGCAATATATTTTCTACTATAGTTATTAAACATACACAATCCACCTTTTAAAGTAATTGTAGAGTTTAGTAGCCCAGTTCTGAATGCAGACATAAAATAAACGTGTGTCTGTGTGTGAGAGAGAGAGAGAGAGAAAGAAAGAAACAAGTATATGAATGTCCAGGGCATTTTTGAGTACCTGTGGTTTGAAAATTAGTTGAAGATGCACATTCACAGGAATGGAGATTATAGTAACTGCTCTTTGAATAAAGAACTGTTACTGAAGAATTATGTTTTATATGATATGACTTATTATTTGTTCCAAATAAATACCCAGTTTTAAGCATTCAGGCTAATAAATGCCCCTAACCTCTCCTTCTGAAAACATTTGAAAATACTTGCAATTGGGCCAGATCTAGGTTTTGCAGAGTCCAAAGCTCTCCTAAAGGAAAAGAGTACATAACTATACATACAAAGTTAGATCAACTGCCCTGGAATGAACCTTGAAGCCGGTGGAGATGAACTTCATTTATTTTGTGGTAAATCAACTTCTACTTGGGAAATGGTCTAGCTTTTACAAGACCAAGATGGAAACATGCCCACATTTGGTGATCCAGTGTTCCTTAAGGGATCACCATGGCATTTAAGGCAGAGATAGCTTTGCCTTTATCAGTTTCCTCCAATACCAATCATTCATCCTACCATCTGTATTCATTGATCTCTATCCTCTCTCCTACCTAACCCATGCAGATAAGACCCTACTTTATACCACCATCATTACTTCACCAAATCTACATCTTAATAAATACTTTATATTGTCTTACACTGATATAATACTATTCTAGTGTTGTGGGCTGAATGGTGTCCCCCACAAATTCATATGGTGAAGCTCCAACCCTCCAGTACCTCAGAATGTGACTGCATTTAGAGACAGGACCTTTGAAGGGATGAGTAAATTAAAATGAGACCACTGGGGTGGGCCCTGATCCTATCTGATTGGTGTCCTTATATTATAAAAGGAAGAAGTTAGGATACACAGCAGAGACACATGTACACCAAAGTACCACTTGAAGAGGAGGCAAGTGGGCTTCTACCTGCAAGCCAAGAACAGAAGCCTCAAAGAAAACCAAATGTTACAGAGCCTTGATCTTGGACTTCCAGTCTCCAGAATGGTGAGACAATAAATTTCGTTGTTTAAGCCACCCAGTCTGTGGTATTTTGTTATGGCAGCCTTAGCAAACTAATACAGTTAGCTAGAGTTTATCAAATAAGTTGTCACTAACCAACATCCTTCTCATTTTAATATGCTTATTAACAGCACAGAAGCCAACCAAGTGCCTCACAGGTACTTCATACATATTGTCAAATGAAATGACAAATGCCTGCATGCATGTATGTATGCAATTAGGGTAGAGTTTAACAAGGATTTACGAGTAAAAGGCATTCTTCCTTATTTCTTCCCTTGGATAGTGTTGATTGCAAGGAGAGATTATAATGATGAAATAAAATTCATGTTTTAACAGTTTCAATATATACAATATATACATTCATTGAATGATCAAATATATACATGCATGGAGTCCTTATACTGTGGAAATTTAAAGAAATAAGAAGTGATCAAAGTTCCCTAAATGTATCAGGGCATTGAAATCATGAAAGACATACTTTTCCTGCTGAAAGCAGTATCTACAAGGTACAAAATACATTTTTTACATGATATTGCTCGGTGGGCTGGCTAATTATCATAGGGCTCATATGTTGATGTCTGAAATTAAGTATCCTTGAGTGAAAGAACCTATATGGTCAGATCTTTCTGGAAGAAACCCTAGGAAAGCTAGGTCATTAGACCCACATCTCCTAGGATATGGGACTAATCTGTGTCACAAAGCCAATTTGTTAATTTATAATCAGTTATAAATCATCCTGTGAGTATAACAATTCAGGAGAACTAATTGTGGTCTATGTGGTTGCTTGGTGAAAGCATATTAAGAGCAAAGGGAAATTGTTGTTAAAGGAGAATTTCATCTAGTTAGAAATGTCTTTTGATGAGTTTGTCTTTTGTTTTCTGGGGATATTTAATTTGTATTGGGAAGACTGTTCATTCACCCATTGTACTAGTCACTTGCTTTTTAAGCATTATTTATTAAGCCTCTATAATATGTCAAACATTGTGCTAGGCATTAGAAATACAATGATGAACAATATAGACATTATCTCTGTCTGCGTGGAATTTATATTGTAATTGTCATAGCTTGGCTAGTAGATGGCATTTACTTTTCCTATTGATTAACAACTTTTCTCTTTACTTTGGCTCAGGAGTATTGCTTTTTTACTTTCGGTAGTGCTTATTTCTGTAAATGTTTATCAACATATCATATGTATCTAATGAAATCTTTTTTGAAGAATGGTTCAAAATTCCCATAAAAGCTCAAAATATTCTGAATTGAAGGTTTTCATGGCCCATATTTTAAATCCATAGACATCAAAACACAATCGAAGTGACAGAAAAATGAATCTGAAAAGTATCTGCAAAATAAACAAATTTATTTCATAGTTGGTCAACACACAATCAAATATTGAGATATATGTGTTCCTCCCATGCCGAAATCAATCTACTGGGCTAATTCTCTAAAAGCAGAAATAAATTCTAATCTCTAGGGGTTTCTGTGGCCCAACATTTGATCTTATACTTCCTCTATTTATACCAAATCTAGTGAAATTTTTGACTTGCCTGGATTCTATGAATCTAAGTCTAAGACATTTATTTTTCTCCTCATGACTTCCCTGTCTACCTAGCAATTTTCTCAGATTAAATTGTCTAACCTTGATGAGCCCCAGTTATAGCTCTTGATGTTCAGACACATATAAAATAGTTGGCTGGTTTATGATATTAGAAGAAAGAAAAGAAGAAAACATCCAATTTAAAGCCACCTTATATTTTCTGGGTTGAGTCTATAGATTTTTATCCAAGGAGTGATCTTGTAAAAGAACTGCCTGAGGTGGAAATGTATTAAGGTAAAGATCTACAGAAGCGGCCCTTTATCTAACTACATCACCTCTCAGAAGCCATGACCCCTGTGAACAGGATAAAATGGGCTGAATGGCACAATAGCCTGAAGGGTACAAAAACTACACATCTGAAGAGACTTTCTTGTTTCAAGGATACACCTAACCTACTTTAAAAATATTCCTTTAATGGAGAGTTTAAAGGAAGTTCCTTCCTATTATGAGGTCCATGGTTCCTTAGGTAGATCTTCCCTTTGTCATTTTAGGTGACTTCAAATAGAATATTGTGATATTGCCTCTCAAGAGAAGCTTTTTCCTTTGGCTTGCAAATAAATTAGATATTTTAAGAAGACCAATTCTCTGCTTTTAAACACTACCTACTTATAATTTCTTGTTGGAAGCTGAACTAACATTTAAAAATGCTGCCATGATGCACACAAATACTGTTGGCAAAGCTTTTATGGCTACTGATGACACTATAAAAATATGCCTTCATTTTAAGAACTCTAGAGGATTTGTACATCTGCATAAGCTCCAGAGTTCCCCGCTTTGTGGGGGAAGAACTGATGGGGAAGATGAGATCATTATCTACTTCTATCCTCGTTTAAATTCGTGGGAAGCCTGATTAGAAAGTACTTTTCCTCACTGTAGGTGTGCAATACTCACTTTTATTACCCTCATAAGTTTATTAGAGACATATTTGTCCTTAGAAAGGATTTTTTAAAATGATTATTGTTTAATCATATAGATTTGGTGCAAAATACCTTTCTTCATGTACTTATGGGGATAAACATTTTAGTTCCAAGTCTTTCCATGCTAGTTAAATATAGATGGAAGACATGCACAAATAGAATCATTTCAAAGGCCTTTGATTTCCCAATTTTTAAAGTCTTTTTTCTTTTAAAAAGGAAAGGAAAAAACCTTTCTGGTTGAAAGAGCCCTGGCCCAGGCTGGACCCAGGTGGGGACTTGTTTCACGTGGGCAACTTGTGACTGTGGCAAGCCACTGGATTTCTTGAGACCTTGGTCTCCTTGTCTGAAAAGTGAGAGCTCTTTAAGTTCTTCCAACTCCTCAAGTCTATGACTTTCTTTAAGAGATTACCAAGACATACAATTACACACTGTATGTGATTTTATTTCTCTTTCAGCACAATTAAGCACCTCCTGATAGTGGCTTTGTTGTATTCTTTTCTGAGAATTCTTAGAGGTTTCAAAGAGTAAAACCAGAGTTTCAGATGTTCCATACATCTATGCTGAAAGAATTCAGACTCAGTGGAAAATAGTCTTTGGCTCACTGTCATTTACAGAGGTAGATTAATGAAATGGTAAAAGAATGAGCTTCCACGCAGGTACAGTATTGTGTGAAACTACCTGTGGTGGGACAGAAAGTCATTCAATGTTTGATCAGACTTAACCTTTTGAGAATGAGGTAGGAAACAGGACTGTTTGGTTTTAATATATCTATGTACTTCTACCTGTGTTTATAAACAAAGTTCAACATGAGAACATTTGAATTGATCTTGAACTTCCTACTCTCAAGAACAATAAGAAATGAATTTCTGTTGTTTATAAGCTACCCAGTCTATGGTAATTTGTTATAGCAGCCAAAATGAACTAAGACAGTCCCTTTATTAAATCCCCTCAGTTACAAGTTTAATTGTGCCACCGATTTTCCTTCCAGGCTCCTGACTGATAAAGACATTGTAGACCATTATGAGGATGTTGGCATTTATTCTGAATGAGGTGGGGAGAAATGCAGTCGTGTGGCTTCTATTCTAAAAGAATCAGTCAGGCTGCTGTGTTGAAAATAGTCTGTAAGAAGTCAAGGTTGAAGCAAGGAGAACAGTTAGGAAGCTACTGCCATAATCCAGGTGAGACACATCTCATCTGGCTATATTGGCTAGTTACTTTGAATCAATACCCAATCAATCCCAAATGCATCTCACAGCGCTGATAAGAACACAAAGTTTTACTATCGTCTAAAGTCCATGATGGCTTGTAAAAAGCAATTTCTCCATGCTAGTTCTGGTTCTCTTGAAGTGAATCTTGTGTATTCCTAGGAGGATAACTAGTGATTATAAATAGAATTTTAAAAATTGAATTAAGCATCTGTCAATTATTGTCATTCCATTTTTTATTCATAGGTCATTTGATCTCTGCTTCAAGAATAAAATGTATTTTTAAACGTATTTTTCATTTTCCCACAAATATTTTTGAATACCTACTACATAGCTTTTTTTCTTGTCAAACTATTTCAAACTTAAGAAAGATAAGATGGCAGGTGAAGGAGGAGCAAATATTAATCAAATATTCCATAAATATATGTTAAATTTCAAACTGAAAAGAGCCGTGATGGGAAAATACAGGAGTGCTGAGAGGCTATAACGAAGAGATCTGTCCTCCTCTTGGGGAATTCTGTAGAGGACTTTTCTTAGAAAGCAATATTTGAATTTTACAATAGATAGAACTATATTCCAACTATAATAGCAAGAGACAATTTCACCAAGAATAAGATTTCCTTCACATTTAGTTTAACCACAATTCTTTTAGTAATTCTTCCACTTGGTTCCTTTAAGAGAGAACCCTTACTAGTTGGATCAAAGCAATTGAGGTAGAATATCCTCTTCTTTCTCAGGGCTGGGTTGTAGCCCTGAAGCTAGACTTACATTAGGGACCCTCTATGAGGTTACATATGTGACTTATTTCCTCCAAGTAAAGTGTGTTGAGCTCTAAAAGAAGGGGATGGAATTTCCACATATTGAGTACAAACTCTGTTCTAGGCACTGTTCCAGGAACTTAAGTGCATTTGCTCTTCTGTCTTTTCCTCACAGCCCACATCCAATCTAGTCTGTCAGCACTACCATGAAAAATATATCCCCAATCTGACAACCTCTGCATTTCCCCTTCGGTTTAACCCACCATCACCTTAAACTTAGGCTTGTATAATAGGCTTCTAATTGGTCTTCCTGTTTCTACTTACGTGCTCCTGCAATCAGTTCTCCCTATGGCAGCCACAGTGAGGTGAAAAAGTTAATCAGAGCATGTCGCCTACCTGTTTAAAGTTCTCCAGTGGTTTCCCTTTGCCCTGACAAGAAAATGGAACCCCTTACAGAGCCCAGAAGGTCTTGGATGATCTGTCCTTTGATTTTCCACCCATCTCACATTGCTTTCTACTGCTGTCACTGTGATCTGGCCCGTTGCCATTCTTGGTACACTCTGAAAGACTTTCTGCCTTGGAGCCATTGCACTGGCAGTTACTTTTGCCATAAATATTCTTCACACAGATTATCACATAATATTTCGTCTCCTTATTCAGATTTCTCCACATATTTTCAGAGAAACTTTACTGACCAACCAATTCAGAAAGCCAGGTTTTACCCTAAGTCCCTCATCCTTGCTTTCTAACCCCTTCTTTTATTTTTCTTTATGGCCCTTATCACCTTCAATGCAATGTTTATTTATTTATTAATTTTCTAGACTATATGTTCCATGAGGACAGAGACATTTTTGGATCACCCCATATTCTCAGAATCGAGCACACTGCCTGGTACATAACAGTACTGTAAAAATATTTCCCAAATAACCGACTGATTGATCTCTTTTAAACTCTTTGCCTCTAGTGATCTTCAAAGGCAAGCGCCAGAATCCAGAGCCACCCCAGTACAGTTCCTGTCCCTTGCCTTGTGTGCTGTGAACATAGTAGACATTTAGCAAATCTTTCTGGAATAATAAATGGATATAGATATGAACATTAAATTTGGCAAATTGCCGTTAAGAGGCAATACAATATTATAAGTAAGTACATGGTCTTTGTAGATAGACTGGGCTGTTTGATTTTTATATCTTCCACTTGCTGTGTTAGATTGAGAAAGTTAATCTCTCTGAACTCAGGTTCCTTACCTGAAAAATTAGGCTAATAATAGGACTAGCCTTGTGGGGAGGATTGTTATAAGGATTAAGTAAAATGAGCAATGTGTACAGCACTGAGTCTGCATGTCTTATCAATAAAATAATCCCCCAGCCTGGGTTAAGTGCCATCCTCTCTTCTCAGAAGCCTCTTGAGCTTTCCTAAGACAGAGCAATTATCCTAGTCAATATTTCTAAGTTGTAAGACTTTAGAGGGCAAGGAATTAACTTTATTAATCTTTAAATTCCCAGAACCAGTACATTGAAGATCTTCAATATATCTGTTTTGAATTGAATAGGACTGAATTAGAGGTAACAGCACTTATTCCAGAACAAGGGCACTGTAATTTTGATCAATGTAAATTTCAATGAGTCCTTAATAAGTACTGAGGAGAAACAGGCACCTATCTACAGACATATTTGCAAAAAGTTATTAACAAAACCCAGAGTCTTAGTTGTGGTGGTGGCAGTGGAGGAGAAGAATGAATGAGGGGGAAGAAAGCAGCACCTGCCAGAGGAGAATGTCCCTTGGTGCAGACCTCGTCCCCTTCCCTGCCACCACTGGCTTTTGCCAAAGCTGCCTTCCTAGAGGCTCCTGTTGGATCTCTTTTATCAGTTGCTAGGTAGAGCCAGTTGTGTCAGCTGAAGTAGTGGAAATTTCTATTCAACTTATAAATAGTTGAAGAGCTTGTCTTGGTGAAATGTAAAACGAGCAAATATTCCATTTTCTCTCCGGAGGGTGGATCAGGATTGGGTGTATGATGCCGTCACGTCAGCTGTGTCCAGGCTGGTGTTTGTGAGCTGCATGGCTATAAGTTATTCATGTGAACACAACACACAATGACTTAGCCTTATCAAACAATGAGCACTCTTCTCCTCAAGCTTGCTCCCAGCTGGAGGCCTAGGCTTGCAAGTTCTCCTTGTCAGGGGCGGAAATGGACCTCATGTCCTTTGAGGTTGGGGCACTTTGCAAATGTGCACAAAAATGATGTGCTGAGCAACTCGAGGAAGCTCCGGGAAACTTTATGCTCTCCTGTTTCTATCCTGACTGGATATCAGGTGCTTGTGTGTGTGTGTGTGTGTGTGTGTGTGTGTGCATGCGTGTGTGTGGTGAGGGTTCCTTTTTAAAAGCTTTGGCTCATATATTCCGGTCATTATTCTCTGGTGCCTTTGAGAGAAGAGAAATTTTTCAGAGTGATAGCTTTTTTCGTGTACAATTATTATTGTTTAAAAGGACTATCATTTCATACGGTGAATGAGAGTTCATAGGTAGAAGTTCTTTCTTCTTTTTGGCCTTTGACTTGGAGGAGTTCTGGAGTCTTTATAGTAGATAATGGAAAAAAAATATCATTCTAGAATCAGATATAAGTTCAAATTTCAGGTCTGTCATGATTCCATAGGTAGGATACTTAACTTCTCTGAGCTGTATAATGAGGAAAGGTAAGCCTTGGAAATCTGTTACTAAATGACATAGCATGCCCAAACCATTGAGCACATGTACTCCCTACAGTAGGTGCTTAATAAATCTTAGTTCCTTTTCTCATCTGACTTTTCTCAGAGACAATATTCTCTTTTTTTTAAATAACTTATTTGAATATTGGTTACCTACAATTTTTGACTACATTTCCATTATACCCACTGTTCTTAGGGTAATGTTCAAACTTCTTAGCATGGACCTTCTTAGGTTTCTTGTGTCCTGATATACTCCTGACCCACTGGTCACAGAAGCAATTGTTGTATTTTGGATAAGAATTCAGACTCTGAACCTCTATTTCTTGTGTTCAAATCCCAGCTCTGCCACGTGGCTCAGTTTTTCTCACCTGCAAAGTGGAGATGATAATATTTTTTTGTTTCAGAGGTCATTATGAAAATCAAATGAATGTTTTCATGTATTGAGCTTATAACAGCACATGGCATATTGTAAACACTAAAAATTTATAAAAGAAAAAAAGTAATATCACAATTAAGTGCAAAGAACCAGGTGTTGCCTCAGAATAGGGCAGGGTGCCCACAGACAAGAGGCATAATAAGATTGAAAGTACTTTATTACCCTTCAAAAGCTGACAAAACTGAAGCATTCACGTCTCTATAAAAAGTAATATCACTGCAACTTTTCCTCCTTCTTCCCCTCCTATGTAGAGTGGGTGAGTTTAGTGACAGACTGTTTTGGAAGGAGCTAGAAATATCAGTTTGAAAAATGCTTGGCAACCACTTTAGGATGATTATCTGACTTCAGGAGAAAGGGAGAATACTTAGGTATTCCTCTTACCCAAATTTAGAAATGTCATGGAGGCACAGTGAGTCATCCCTCAGAGGTTTTAAAAACATTTTTCCCATACTAGGTGTTGCCGATTGCCTGCCATTGTTGGCAATTCTGAACCTCAGGGTAACCTATCAACCCCCAAGGAGGCTACCTAGTTTTGGCAACAACAGGATTTGCTTCAGATTTAATTCCTTTGCCACACTTGGATGGACATCAAGTTTGCTCTCCAAGCTCTATTCTACCCTATGGATTCATCTAAATCAATCAAAGCAACCTCATCCCCCTTGTCAGGCATGTGCTCATTGTGGGCCAGTGCAATACAAGGAAAAGGATTTTGTAAAAAGAATCCAGTCTCTCTCCTGCTGGATATGAACAAAGAAAGATGCATGTTCCTCTGATTGCTGCTGGCAGCCATTTTAGGACAAAGCAAGCAGCTGTAGGATGAACCAATGCTCTGCTTGGCAGCTTGGGGAGATGGGAGGAGGTGGGTCCCTAAGGACATGATTGAGCCCCTACAGTCTGCCCTAACTCTGTTGCTCCTCCTTTGCATTATACCCTTCTGCGTGATTTCCTTATCATTAAGCTAGTTTAATTTGGGTTTCTGTTATCTGTAGCCCAAAACATTCCAACCAAACTCATTCATGACACTTCCCCACACTGCTTTGTAGGCAGTTATTTATGTCAATGTGGGTGTCCCTATTAAGTTGTGCATAACTTAAGGGCACTAGTCATGTCCCATTCATTTTTTATTTCTTTCAAAACACTTAACATAGTGTCTTACAGACAGCCACAATTTCACTATTTGTTGATAAATAATGATTGAATGCAATATACTCTTGACAGCTTTCAGCCCCATTTAACAGCAGTGAAGCCCCTATTAAAAAATGAAGTTTGCTTTTTTGATCCATAATCATAAAAGCCAATACTTGGTAGAAGTGATTAAATCGTGGTCTTTCAGGATCTTTTGAATGTTGCTCACACAATAGTTGGATACAAAAATCTTATTACAAATTAAAGCGTTGAATTATGTTTTCATAACCTGCAACCCAGTACATGCCTCCTAGCTTACATTCTATCAGGACTAATTTCAGGCAGTCTCTTTATAGAGCGAAGATGAATTTTATTGGTGACAAATGCACTCCTGCATTAACAAATTAAGTGCACTCTCAAAGCAGAAAAAACAAACTCAGAGAAAATTGGGTTGTCTGTTCTTGAAGTCTGAAAAAGGACTTCTTTCCTCAGGGGACATTCAGTATTTTTGTAATCACATAGAAAGGAAAACATGTGCCTCTTGGGTATAACATTAAAATAAATTAATTTTGCTGCCTTATTCTTAATGGCTAATGGCAAATGGGAGTGTTTATTTCTAGACTCCTCTTGCTCATAAAACCAGGTTTTCCTATGACCTCCTTCTCACTGAAGATGAATAGCTGTGTCAACTTATAGGAGATGAAGAATGTGGTCCCTATTCCTCTATTTTTGGCTTATTAATAATAGGTGAGCTGTTAGGGGTGCTAACAAGACCTAAAGCCTCAGGACCTTGACTTCATATCAGTAGAATATCATCTTTTACTTTTCCTCTGCTGATCTTGGGATGGAAAATGTCTTCTACACTTTGAAAATATATTGCCTTGTGATCAGATTCTGATGCCAAGGACCAGCTGAGGACATCATTTCCCTCTTTTCATTCCAACGTGTGCTCATTCTCTTCTCACTCCCTTTCTCCTAGCATACACCAGGTTTTCCTTGATTTGTTCTTCCATGATTAGCCTCTGTCTGTACATTCACTCTCCTGAAATCTTAGAATATTTATTCAGTTAGGTGTATTTCTTTGGTGTTCTTTTAGTTGTGTGTGAAGAGGCACCAATCCGTTGCAGCTACATGTTAATATAATACATACAGTAGCTTTCAGTTAGATGGGGTGGCTTTGGATTCCCATTATTTTTCATTACAAGTATTAACACTAAATACTTGACTTTCATGGTGTTCAGAGAAATAGCAGTTCTTTCTGAAATTTCACCAGCTGAAAATCTGATTTCATAGAGAAATGTTACAGTCATTTATGGAAATCCTAATATTTCCTTGCAATAATAATAAGCTTTTGTAAATAAATAACTGCCATGTGACCATAAGTAGATTTGCACAAGTTTGGGACTATTTTGAGGGCTCACAAATATGGCTGTTACTTTTGTGCTTTCTTTGAGTTTTTTTTCTAAATTTATTAATTTAGATGGGCTTTTAGCTAAAAAGCAATACTATCTAAGCCTGTTTTGTAAATAGCCACATGTCCAGTCACCCAGGGTAAATAATTTTTTTCTATTAGGTTGATTGCAAAATCCAGGTTTTGTTGGTTTTAATCTATTTAATTGCATTGGACTTGTCTGATGAAATAGTTTTTATTTGCAAGACAGAGTTAAGCCTGGGCAAAACCCAAATAATCACACTTACAGAAGAGATTGGGGTCAAAATACTAAACTGTGATTCTTTTTTGAATTGAATCTCCTGAACATCTTGTCAGCTGGAATGGATTTGTCCTTTGCCTTGTCCTACCATGGGATAGAAGTAAGTGGCCAAATATGGGAGAGGAGACTCACAAGGAAGAGATTCTTATCTGCAGAGATATTTAAGCAAGTGCGGGGGAATGTGCCTCCTGACACAAAAGAATCCTTTATGTTACAAGGAGAAACTATTCTTTAGTAAAAATGCTAATATATTTCTTGAAGCCATTTTTTTCTGACCTTCAGATTAAATTTTAAGTCAAGATTAAGAAAGGAGAAGATTGTCTTTTCCTAACATATTTCTGCCCCCTAACCTGTTCCTGTTAGTTTTAAATACAATTAACCACTTGACATGACTACCTATATGACAGACTGTTTGTATTAAACACATATTATGATTTATTTTCTCATATATAATTAGGAATAATCATTGCTGCCAGAATGTAAAATGACACATCAACGATAAGTAGAGATAATAGCAGCTGCACCCAAGAAAAAGCATATAAAACACCTGAAACTCATAATTACATCTCTCTCCCCACCCCTTATATTTGTGTCATGATGCAGCCTAGGTAGTGTAGACCTTAGGTAGTCATTAAAGTCACATGACTTTTCTCCTAGGATTTACTGCAAATACATAGGTATCCATTGGGCACATGCTTTTCCTTATTATTAAAAGATGTCAATAATTGAGATAATTTGGATTGCATTTTATCAAGATGAGAGTTCTTTTCAGGAATCCCAAATTATGTATCATTTTTGTAATTTGATGCATTCAACAGAATACCCACTCTGTACTAAATACAGTGCTAGTCACTTTGAAGGATATGCAAAGCAAAGAGCCACTGCTCTCCCCTTCAGGAGATTTACAATCTCCCTTAGTGGTAGGGACAAGACAAAACAGAGGAAGCAAGAACAAATAATAGCACACCACATAATTTTATCTAAGTTGTATGATTTAGAAACCATGTGTGTTATAGGAATTTGGAGAGAGATCAGTAGAGTCATGTCAAAGATGTAAAGTTGAGCTGAATTTGGAAACTTAACAAGATTTATATAGGTGTAGAGAAAGTTAGGTGTCAGAGACATTTCCCAATATTCATAGGTATTTTGTGACTCAGACTTAATTAGATTTTCTTTCTATTTTTTGAGCTATATTACACTCTGTCATTTACCCAGCATTATCTAACATTTATAGATAATTGCATTTTGCCTTTGAGATCCAAAAGATATAAGAAGCATGGTCCTCAATCTGATCTAGTTGAACTATGGAATATAGATTCATCAAGCTATTGGGCAACAAATTCAAGGTAAAGGACTTTTGTTTTATCCGTATTTTAACTCCTTCAGTACATGGACCATGTGGTTCTAACCTTCTTAACATTATCTCTACTCATAACTCAGAGAATATTGCATAGTAAGCCAAATTGGGTTTGAACAATCCAGAAACTTTTACTAGATTCAATTTTGGGCACAGTTTGGCAGAGTTTTTATTTGACCTGTTGAAAGTGAAACTTAAACATAAGACAAAATATGACTGAAGTGGCTTAAAAGAGACTTTATCAAACCATAGAATGACTCATTTAAAGTGTTCTGCAGGTTGAGTTTTGACTTATGTAAAGTCAGAGATTTTTTCAAAGATTTATGAACATTACAATTTCTATTTGCTACTAATCATTACTTTATTCTTGTTGGCTAATGATAAGTTATATCTGCAAAACAAAAATTGGGCATTCTGAGTTAATGACTTTATTGGAGTTAGTTATGCAAAATATCTTTTTTTGCCTTTTAAAATTTTTTTCTCAATGTCTTTTTTTTTTAATTTCAGAATATTATGGGGTATGCAAAATATCTTAATCCAGTCTTGTCTAACACTATAGCTAAAGGTGAAGTTTAATTTTAGTGACTCATAGCACTTTATGACTTTGATTTGTGCTGACTTAATGCAAGGATAATAAATTCCTGGAAGAGGTGCTGTGATTAGAAACCAGTGACCCCAATTTTATCTTTAAGCTATCTGTAGCCTTTGAGGCCTTTTGGGGGCTGTTCTCTGTGAGAAAAGGGGCCTCCAAGGTCCCTGCTTGTCCAGATGTCAGAGAGTAGTGAGGCCTAAAAAGGGTGGACTCCACAGTTTAGGGTGGATAAAACTGTTTTTGTGAAAGCAGCAGATTAGGGCATATGTACTTTTCTTACCTGGTAAAGCCATAGAAAAGGTGTTCTTCTGCTTTGTCAAGGGGACAATATGAGAGGAGTACTCTGGGGACAGAAACTCTTTGAGAGGCCCATTACAGGATCATTTTTGATGAACCATGAAAACACACTTGTTTTCATGGTTCCCATGACTTCATAACCACAGCTTATGTTGTCCAGATGTACCATGAGAATCAAATAAAAAATAAGGTTTTTATTGTAGGCTTCTGTATAATCACACCACTTAAACCTATTGGGGTAGCTTGATTTCACCACTCAATCATATAAATACTATTATAAGAAATGAAATAATATTGAGCTAATTAATAGATTATTATTGATTCAAGTCAATAAGTAGCATAATACTTACTGCCCAGTTATGGTGTATTATGAGCAATATGTGGATGATAAAAGACAGCTTTAACCTCAGAAAGAATTTAAAATCTAGTAGGAGATATTAGGACAAGTACTTGCCCAATGCTAACAAAAGAGAGAGAGAGAGAGAGAGAGAGAGAGAGAGAGAGAGAGAGAGAGAGCGCACAAGCGAGCGTGCGCGCTATGAGCTTTGAAGTTGTGATAAGTTCTTTGAAGAAGGTAGAACTATAGAAGAGGGATATGGGGGTAGAGGGGGAGAGATATCACTTGTGACTTGGGAACATCCCAAATGGCTTCACAAAGGAGGCAGAACCAGAAATGGAACAGAAGGGGTGAAAAAAGCAAATGATATGATCTTACGATTTTCCAATTAACTTTTAATTATTTTTTCTGTGGAGTTCGATTCCTAGAAATTGTTTCATTTTTAAAAAATTCCTAGTGGCCTATAAATTAATGATTGTGCCATGTGGTAATACCATCCAATATTTTGCAAGCCACTAAGTATAACAACATGATAGTATTTTAATACTGAGAATATTTGGCTACACCTAAGCCTCCCATACTTTGAGAGGTGAAGGGATGTCTGTGTATAGTGTTCATTTGGCTAACTGTGAAGAGGCTTGCATTATAATTACAACTTGTTATACCTGCTATTGTCTTTGAATCCTTTCATGTTGGAATTGTGTTGCTGTTGATGCTCTGTCTATACATAGAATGATAGTATTATAAGGCTGGAAAAGCTCTGAGAAGTTATTTTGCACAACCCTTTCTCTTATGTTGTAGATGTCCAATCTGAAGTGCAGAGAGAGGCAAGGTCTCATCCCTGGTAGCAGAACTCAGATACTAATTCAGTTTCCTAGAACTCATTCTATTAGGCATAAAATAAGATACCTCCTTCACATTGTTTATCTTAACTAAGTGTCTTTCAGCTACTGAAATGCATAGTATGTGTAGTAGTTGTAGCAATTTAATAACATGCTATTTTGACCTGTTTTGTTCTTCATAATACCACTGTGAGCTAATACATATATTTCTGAAATAGCAGTGTCAATGACATTGTGACATTGGTCCTTTCTTCTGGTTAATGGATTTAGATATATATGAAAATAGTTTTGCATAATGAAGTTAAGCTAAATACATTTTGAAAAGCTGTAGGAAAGCTTTCTGTTGATATAAAGGGCCAGGTTTCAAATTTCTAGAAGTCTTTCTATTTGAAGACACACACACACACACACACACACACACACACACACACACACACACCCCTTATCAGTACATTTGTTGGTTATTCAGGTCTAATATGGACCACAGTGACACAAGCTCAATGGACTAAATTACAGAAGCAATTTCATTTTATAGTTTTACTACTTATTTTAAAGTGTACTTATTCTCATTCAGTGTCTTATCTACGTATGAGGCCACATGTGAAACTTGTCTCCCATCGCACTTTGACTCTTACTATGTGTAAATAAGTTCACCTGAACCCTGAAAGTCAGAAAAAAAATGATAGCAGATAACATTATAGCTTACTGAGTTTAGATTTATTGAACTTCTGAGGTTGTTTTATGATATATTGTGTAAAGATAAAAAAGTAGAAGGTCACTTTATTATAAAAAAAGTATTGCCTTTTTAAAATAAGAACTTTTTTAAATTGCAGTAATCTTAGCTTCATAAAAAACCCACAGGTAGCATTATAGGGCACTGATTTAGCAAGGGAAGGCATTGGGGTAAATTTTGTGCTTTGTGGAGCGGCATTGGTACCAACTCTACCCTTTAACTCAATAATTGAAATTTGGCATTTCATCACAAGTAAGTAATCTAATAAAGAAAACATACATGCATGCAAAGTTATTTATTGCATCATCATCCATAACCATACATGATTAATAAAATAAATATCCAGTAAGATGGAATTAGTAAGTAACTAATAGCACAACCCCTTAGCCACATAGGATGGTGGAGCTAAGAATAACTCTAAAATTTTGTTCTCAAGCATTGCTATTATAATATGTCAACAATAAAATGTGACAAAATGTAAAAATAATAGAGTAATCTACAAAATATACATGCCTTTTGTGAACAATATTAGTAGTTCTGATAGCCCATATTACATGAGAATTTAATGCATAAACTACTTTGTTTGACTTTGAAATATAAACGAGCAAATAAATGTATTGTTTTGACTTGAAAACTAAACAACATAAGGAAATCTAAGCACTGTTTCTCAAAGAAATTGCTAAATAGCACCATTAAAATAATAGTATGTAAATTTGTAAACCATATCATAAACCTAAATTGTGGTACTTACATAATGCCACAGAATAATGTCTTTAAAAAACTAACTGAGGCATCTTTCATTTACAGTTATTCCTAATTATTTGCCTAGTCCCCACACCCACTGAAACAATGGTGTTTACTGTTTTCGAAGAAAGGCAGGTGCAACAACCTGGATAAAGTAGTCCTCACTTTAAGTTTTTTCTCTTTCTTTGAAGCCCGCTGCAGACACACTACACTCTAAAAGCCAAAGTGCATTTATGAGGCACGTGGGAGAAAAAAATGTTCCATTGAAATTTAAAAACCTTGGTAAACTGAGAGCAAAGCCTAGCAAACGGAGGTACTGAGTTAATACCCTGAAACCGAGAATATAAAGGCATCACGATGCCTTTGGGGCAGCTTTCCTTCCCACGTGGAGAGGACTTTTGAACTCTTCCTAGGCTTAGTTAAGGGAGGAGCTCAGGGAGGGTTTTCAAAGAGCCTTAGTGTGACTGCTGGAAAGAGTCCTCCTTCTTGTCTTCCTGCAGTTAAAGCCTGGAATGGGAGCCCAGGATCCCCAGATGGGTTAAAGGTTCTGAAAAGAGGAGGAATTCCAGAAGGAGACACCTCCCAGACTCTATACCCATGTGGCGTGGCCTCAGCAGATGGAGGTGGAGATGTGACACTCCACACAGAAGGGGCCTATGGCACCCCTTCCTCTGCCTCACCCTCAAGTCTCTTTCTCTTTGGATATATCTAGGAAACTTGAAGCACTGTCTGTTCCTGAGGGGATATGAACGGTAATTGAGAGCTGTGAGAAGTCTGTCTGCCAGGGGTCAGCGGAGTGTTGGCAGGTGGGGATGGCCTCATAGTAGAGGCCCAGGCTGGAGGGTCTCAGAGGATCAGCCATTTTAGCAAGGGCTGAGGGAGAGGCAGCAAGCAGCAGAGCTTCCCCGGCAGAGCTTGACAGAGGTGTGAGTCTGGAGACAGAGCCCTGTTACCATCTGGGAACACCAACCCTGGATGCAGCAGAAACAGGCTAAAACCTGAGACAGGAGGATGAGCTACGGATCTACACAGGCCAGGTCAGAGGAGGCCTCTCAGGCAGGAAGCTCTATTCCCAAGCCAGGATGACACCTGAGCCCTGAGAAATTTATTTATTTATCTATCTATCTATCTGTCTATCCTTTTATTAAATTTCATAATTATAGGAGTGCAAACATTTTGGTTACATATGTTGCCTTTGCCTCACTGAGCCAGGGCTACAAGTGTGCCCATCCCCCAGACAGTGCACTCCGCACCCATTAGTTATGAATTTACCCATCCCTTTCACCCTCTTTCCACCTGCCCAGCATGAGATGAATATTACTTCCATGTGTGCACCTAAGTGCTGATCAGTTAGTACCAATTTGATGATGAGTACATGTGGTGCTTTTTTCCCCATCCTTGTGATACTTCACTTTGAAGACTGGGCTCTAGCTCAATCCGGGATAATACAAGAGGTGCTAGTTCACCATTATTTTTTATGGTTGAGTAGAACTCCATGGTATACATTAACCACATTTTATTAATCCACTCACGTAGTGGTGGGCACTTTGGTTGTTTCCGCATTTTTGCAATTGTGAATTGTGCCGCCATAAACATTTGAGCGCAGATGTCTTTATTATAAAATGACTTTTTTTTTTCCTTTGGGTAGATGACTAGTAGTGGGATTGCTGGATCAAATGGTAGTTCTATTTTTAGTTCTGTGAGTTATCAAGAAAAAATCAAGCACCTCCATTAAAAAGGAGGCAAAGGACATGAAAGGACAGAACTTTGCAAAAGAAGACAGAATGATGGCCAGCAAACATATAAAAAACTCCTCAACATCTCTAATCATCAGGGAAATGAAAATGAAAACCACAATGAGATATCACTTAACTCTAGTGAGAATGGCTTTTATCAAAAAGATCCCTGAGAATTTAGATCTCTCCTAGGAGAAAGGAGAAGAACTGGGGATGGAGAGTTGGGGTAGAAAGGAGCAATTGCCAGGACTGAGCTTAAACATAGAAGAATTCCTTTGCATCATTAGCAGAAATGGGGGCTTGAAGCCTAGGTTACTTTTAACTATGGAGAAATTAAGAGGCTTCTATTTCTGCACACCTGTCTTTTTGTGCTAAAGCTGTGGTGTGTATGCACATACATACATATATAAATGTCAAAGAGAATGAGATTTTGTACATGATTCCCTGCCCTCAGGGAACTCATTGAGACCTAAATTATAGTGGATCAAGGCTGGACAGACCAGTGGAATGGATGCGGCGGAGCCGATATAGAGGCCGGGAGAAAGAGAGAGCTAAACAGGATGAATAAAACCTGGCCAGTAATCTCAGACTTCGTTTTTTCCTGGATAAGGCTGTAGCTCTGGAAACCAAGGAGTTGCTGGAAATTTGTCTGATCTAGGGTAAATCAGAGTTAGTTCTGGGTGGAGGAGCAACCAGCCTGTCTAGATAGCTTAGGGCCCAGGGTCTAGGAATTCAGGTGATGAAAAAAGAGATTACAGGCCATGGTATTTGAGGCACATTGCCTTATGGTTTATTTTTATGTTTTGTATTTCTTACAAAAGCCAGGAATGCAATTGGTTGGCCCCTGGGCATATGGAGGGAAACGTTTGCAGCTGGTTAAGAGTAAAAGAAACACAACTGCAAGTGCGCTCTGCAACTGGATGGAGAGAGGGCTGTCAGGGATGGTGGGGATGCTGCAGGGAGAAGCATCAAGGCAGCGCTGTTGCAGAGACAGTGGGAACTCTGGAGTTGAATGCATCTGGGTTTAATCCTGGGACTTCTGTTTACTTACTGTATGTGACTGTGAACCAGTCAGTTCTCTCATCTGTAAAATGAAGATAATCACACTTACATTGCTGGGTTTGGGTAAGCATTAGGCTGATGTGTGTCAAGCATGTAACTGCTTCTCTGGCACCTAGCCAGTGGGTGCTTGGCAAATGCTAGGTACCGAAAGAGATACATTCATTTTTGGGGGAACTGGTTTTCTAACCCTTCTCTTTATGTTTCCTGTGTTTTCACCCATTGTGTTAGTTTTCTGTGGCTGCTGTAACAAATTAACACACATTAAATGGCTTAAAAAATAAAATTATTCTTTCAAAGTTCTGGAGGCCAGAAGTCTGAAATCGAGGTGTAGGCTCCCTCCTGAAGGTGTAGGGGAGAATTCTGAACTCTCACCTCTGGTGGCTGTTGGCATTCCTTGGCCTGTGGCTGCATCTCTCTCTGCTCTGCCTTCCCACCGTCTTCTCCTCTGAGTGTCTGTGTCTAATTTCCCTCTGCCTCTGTCTTGTAAGGGTCTATGAGATAGCATTTAGGGCCAACCAAGATAATCTGGGATAAATATTTCCTTTCAACAGCCTTACTTTAATCACATCTTTTACTATATAAAGTGAAATTGATAGGTTCCAGCGGTTAGGCAGTAACTATATATTTGAGGGGCTATTTTTTCTTCCTACTACACCTATCTAAATCCTGTGAGACATTTTCATAAGAAATCAAGACTAACACGTAAGATTTAAGAAACAAGTTTGACTTTGCTTTAAAGTGGGCTAAGGAATGGGTGTGCATAGGAACAGGGGACTTAATTGCCAGAATTATGGAAAGGAAAACCCAAAAGATGAGCACCTGAAATAAAACAGTGCCATTTGGAAAAATAAGAAGGAGATTTGCAATGAAGATGATATTCTTGAAAAATGCAGTTATCACTTACTGTCCGTGTTACTCTAACACATTTAGCTCTTAAGCAAATCCCTAGAAATCAAATCCTATTTTGCTACTGATTTCAACTGTATATTTGAAATTGTGCATCTGAAGAAAAATCTCGTGTGATCTTAACTGAAACTGTTTTTAAAAAGCCATACTCATTCTCACAGCACTGTATTTTTTAGGTGCTGGCATTCTAAATGTTGCAGTGTTCTCCTCCTTGTACCCCCTAAAATTTTCTTTGAATTATGGGAGTGGCTCCTTGACTGGGAATCTTTGAACTGTGTATTTGTAGCTCTCCTCAGTGGACCTTGTAATTTTCAATAAAGCTGGACTTCTTTGATGATCACCACCATCTAGTATTTAAATACAGCCTTTGGACTTAAGTTACTTATAAAACGTATTTTTCCCTTGCTTATTATTCTGGTTTGTAATTCTGTATTTGAAATTCATTTAAGATGAAGGATGTATATGCAACAAGAAAACTGATGCTTTATTTTGTGTGCAATCAAATTGTTATAATCTTATACATATTCTTACATTTGAGATTTATTACTTTCTAGTCTTGGTATCAATAATACTTGTGCTTTTCCATGGCACTTGATTTGTTTTTAAACTCATGGGCACCTTGGATTGTGACTGTAAATGATCCGATTTCCTTTTTCATGTTGGTTGTTACATTTATAAGCTACCTATAAAAGTATGAGGACATTTTGTCATGTATTTTCACAATAATTGTTCTTTGGTTATATTTTCTATTGCTTTTCTCATTTTTGTGTGTGTGTGTGTGTGTTTGTTGTAGGTTGAATTGTGTTCCCCAAAAAGATGGTAATGTCTTAACCCCTGATGCCTGTGAATATGACCTTATTTGGGAATAGGGTCTTTGCAGACCTATTAAGTTCAGACGAGGTCATACTGGATTAGAGTGGGCCCTAATCTAATGACTGGTATCTTTATAAGAAGAGGAGAGGACAGACAGATACAGAGACACACACAGGCAAGAATGCTACGTGGAGACAGAGGCAGAGACTGTAGTGATGCATCTACAAGCCAAGGAATGCTGCAGGTGGCTGGTCAACCACCAGAAGATAGGAAGAAACAAGGAAAGATTATTTCTTAGGCCTTCAGAGGGATTGTGACCCTGCAGACATCTTGATTTCAGACTTCTAGCCTCTGTGAGAGAATAAGAATACATCTCTGTTGTTTTAAGTCACCCAGTTTGTGGTACTTTATTACTGTAGCCCTAAGAAACCAATAATGTCCATATGTTTGAGTGTGTGCATGTGTGTACATGTATGTCCATGTGCATGTATGTGTGGTTATACATATGAAAGAATTTATCACCTACTTCAAATTTCTGTCATCTAACTTCATATCTTTAAAAAAGTGAAATGATTAAATCAATAAATATTCCTCTCATGTACAATTTAGGTTATAATCTATCTCCTTGTTCAAGGTAGTTATTGGAACATATCCTCTTTGTGTAAAAATTTAATTAGTTATGTATTGCTTCTAGCACAATGACCCAGGATAGATGTCCTTAACCTATGCATTTTCCTGACTCTGCCAACAGTAAACTTGATGGCATTTTGCAGGAAGCTGCTTCAAAATTCCAGACAAGATTTAACATGATTAGGGAGCAAGTGACTTCTGAGCTTGAGATCAGAGATTCCCTTTGTGTGGATCCAAATGGGCGTTCATTAAGATTAAATGCATCTGGGATTTGCTAAGAGATGGGTCAAGCCAGCACACATGCAGGTTTGTCCCTGCACGGCATCTGCACTACGTAATGTGGTCACATAAAACCTCTTGGTGAGACAGCAAGCAGATGCACTAGGGCCGTTTCTTAGGACAGAAGCAGATGAGTGGTGAAGGCATTTTCCCTCCTCATTTCCATTTTACGCATTTCAGGGGTTGGCAGGGGTGAGCTCTGCTTTCATGTAGATGACAACGCAATGCTGTAAAGGAATCAAATCAAGCAAGATTCTCTCTAAGCTGTGGAATGGCTTCCTGTTTTATTTTCTTGATTGTTTTCTTTTACTCTTGAGAACTGACAGTGAACCTTAAAAGCAGGGAGGCAGCTTTTAAGCTTGCTATCATCATTCGGATCAATTTTGAACCACGTCTCACCTCCCATCTCTTCTAATTTTGATGTACATTCCCTGTTGGCCACTGGCCAGAACAGAAGTCAGGAAATGATAAATGCTCACTAATTCTCAGACACAGCAGTTTGTGCTGAGATGGGAGACAGCATTTAAAGTCATTAAGCTTATGGCGTTTTTTTGTGTGTTTATTAATATTAGCTGGGGTTAATGTCGGTGTCACCGGTACTAGGGATGGTCAACTTTCAAGTTTGTCATTCTTGGTGGCTCTCCTGACCAATGATCCATGATTGTTTTCTTTAACATTCTGCAGTGATTTGTAATATGAATGTCAAGTTAGATTTAACTAATCTGGTTTAACACCAACTGGCCGTAACCAGATATCATACAGCTGACAAACTTCTTTTAGCTGATATGCCAAATATCAGAGAAACCCATCAAATCTTAAAGAAAATACCTCCAGAAGAGAACAACTGGTATGTTCTAATGCCCAAGAAGAAAAATGTCTCTGATGTTTATAATGCTAAACATCTCTTGGCAGATAGGCCAGTTAAGCAGCACAGTGCTTTTTACTATTATTTTTTTATTTATTTATTTTTAAATATGTAATGGCCACTCAGGTTTTTCTTAACCTGTCACCGGATAACTGGGTTGATTATCAGCTTGAAGTTAGCGGAAGAAATGCAAACCTCAGAGTTGTCAATATCTTGCTTTGTTTTGGTGCATCTGATACTCTAAACTGGCTTCAAGCAGATATCACATAGCTGAGAAACATCTTATGTTCTGATATTTGACAAGCACCAAAAGCATCCGAGGCAATGAGTTTTCATAAATTCAGCCCGCCTTGGCAAAGGCACGGCCAGAGCTGATACCGTGTCCTACGCACATGGCACCTGCCTCTGAAATCAGGCCCACCACTCATCAAAGGACAGCCCCTCTCCCACAAATATGCCCTTTTATTTATTCGTTTTTAAAATTAAGATTGACTAAAGAAAAAAGAAAGCACAATTACTTTAGTTTGGACAAATATGCGGCCATGTAATTATCTTGAAATTACATAGGTAGAAAGCACACTGACTAAATTGTCATTTAATGGTTTGTAATAAAGAGAGACGCTTGCTGGCTTTTAAAACAGAATCTAGAAAAGGGAATGTGAGGTATGTGAGCGTGACCTGAAAGCATAGAGCGCTACTTTGCTGGATGAAGCAAGACAAAGCACATGAAAAATTAGACAGGTGATTCTAAGCAATGTATACAATTTATGTATTAAAATCAGTCACTGGACCTGGAAACACAGAAAGTCTTTAATGTAGCAAACTCATGTTTACTAAAAGGAACGTTGGATCCTTTTTCTCCCACACATTTTTTTCTTGTTTGAAAATTACACAGATTATTTATTTTTTCTTTCCTGTACTTTAAGCTCAGTGACACTATTCACAAGGGTGGGTATTCATCTAAACCAGAAGAATGGAAAGGATCAAGCCTTTAGGGGTCATGATGGAAACTGAGGAAAACGAGTCATTTCATGGTCAAATTATTATGAACTAAAAATCATACCTTTTTTTTCCTTTTGGACAGATGTGTATTTATAAGATTTCTAATAGCACTAGATTATTGCTCAGATGCAATGCAACCCTAAAAATAATTCAGTATCTTGATTCTATGACATACTCAGTGCTATTAGGCATATGAAACCAAATATTTCTGAGAAGCAGAAATTAGTCATAAAAATGTATGTTTTTAAGGTAGTATATTCTAGAGAGTTTAATATAGCAATTTTGCAGTCAGACAACTTGAGTTTGACACTTGCTGCTGCTCAATAGTTATGTGATCTGGGGCATATACTGAACCTTACAAATTTTCAGTTTTCTCATCTAAAATTAGCATAATAGCAAACCCATCACATGTAATTGTTGTGATGACTAAATGAAGTAAGGCATGTAAAGCCTAAAACAATGCCCAGCACATTATAATGCTCAATAAATGTTAACTTGAATTAGTGTTGTTGTGCCTGCTTAAACACTAATTTTCAAATGAGCCATACAGAGCTAGGACATCATTTGGGAATTGAGCCATGATGCAGATGAAATCACCAGGGATTTGTTTGGTTTTAATTTTATTTGCAGGAAAAGGGAAAATGGTATTGAACATCAGTCTATGTGTTATGTGATCTAGAAACTATCTGTGTTGGGTTTTCCTTGTTTGCTCTACCCTGCATTGCAGGGGCTGGAAGTCTGAGAACTATACATTTCCCAGTCTCTTTTGCTAGCAGACTTCTGAATTTGTATTAGGTTCCATCAATGATATACATTTATATAATATTTGGAAGGCAGAAGAGAGGCAGAAACAGTCATGTGTCAAGCTGGCTCATATAAGTTCAAAGGAACTGGTTGTACACATAACCATGCATTCAGTACCTTTAAATCAGCCATAGTGGGAATATTTACACAGAAATTGGCAGATGCTACAAATAAGCACTTTTTTTTTCATGCCCAGTGATTCAGTTCTTAGATATTTCTAGCATTCCACTGTAGAATTGATATTTTTCCTTTACCAATATTGGCATACAGATAATTGAGCAATGATAGAAGTGAGGTTTTGCAGTGGCCTCTGGATATTTTCCTGATTATCATCACTAGTGTCAATGCTGCAGATATCTGTGACCACCGGGGGAATTTAAATGGAATTCCTGAGCTGGGTTACAGCAGCAGTTTTCTGTTTGCCTGAATCCATTGGCAAACCTGTGCTAGTTGTAGCTTTCTCTGGCTTTTGCCCTTCCAACAGTTTTGTAAGCACCAAATTCTCTTCGTTAAATTTCCTTCTGCCTAAAATGCCTAGAATACTTTCTGTTTTCCTGATAAAACTCTGATAATATATTCTAACATACATATGTGAATATAGGTATGGTTATCTAGACAAGACTCATGTCAGTTTGAAAAAAAAGTTATTAAGAATTTTGAAAAGTCAGTGAAAGCAAATTTTGAGTATACTTTTGAGGAAGCACACAATGAATTTACCCGAATCTAAAGATAAGCTCAGTGGAGCTAAGGAAATAAATGAATCTACAAAAAGTACTTGTAGGACATTTGGACTTTGAGATTTTAGAATATTTTAAGCCAAATTCTAGAAAAATACTGTTAAAAATTTTGAGTCAGGGAGTTTCCTTTCTGCTTTGCTAAAGTCAGAGAGCCGATAATCTATTACCATCAAATGCACCTAACTCTTTCTAGTAGAGCTGAAATATATCAGCAAATGATCCAGATTTATAAGACAATGAATACACAATGAAAATTTTCTATGTTGAGCTATTGTTGTTGTTGTCTTCTGTAAGGATATAAATAAAAAAGTTATAATCTTTGCTTTTAAAGAAATTATAAAAGAAAAACTCAAGTATAATACAAACTAGGAAATTATAAATTTCTTTAAAAAAATCAGGTAAAGATCTATGCAAAAAACTGAACTGAAAAGGGATTGCTTCTAGATGAGCAACTAAATCTTTCTAGTTTGGTTTTTAAAATAGACTTTTTTTTAGAGCAGCTTTAGGTTCACAGCAAAAGTGAGCAGAAGGTGCAGAGATTTCCCATATACTCCTTGACCTTGCACATGCATAGCCTCCCCCATTACCAACACTAGGGTGGTACATTTGTTACAATTAATGAACTTACATTGACATGTCTTTATCACCCCAATGCCATCATTTATACTAGGTTCACTCAATGTTTTACATTTCACGAGTTTTGGCAAATGTATAATGACATATATCTGCCATTACAGTATCATACAGAGTCATTTCACTGCCCTAAAAATTCCTTGTCCTCTACCTATTTATCCCTTTCTCCCCACTCAGCCCTGATAACTACTGATCTTTTTATTGTCTCCAGAATGTCATGTAGTTAAAATCATATAGCTTGTAGCTTTTTCAGATTGGCTTCTTGCATTTAGTAATGTCTTTTGTACAGTAGAAACTTTTAATTTTAATGAAGTTCAGCTAATCAATTCTTTCTTGGCTCATGTCTTACGTATTGTATCTAAAAAATCATTGCCAGACTCTAGGTCATCTAGATTTTCTCCTATGTTATTTTCTAGGAGTTTTATGGTTTTGTGTTTTACATTTTGGACTATAATCTGTTGTGAATTAGTTTTTGGGAAAGGTTAGTGCCTAGTGTTACACTAACCTTTTGGGAAAGGTTAGTGTAAAGTCTGTGCCTAGATTCATCTTTTTGCATGCGTATGCTCAGTTGTTCAGTATCTTTTGTTGAAAAAGCTATTTTTTCTCCATGGTATTGCCTTTGCTTCTTTGCTAAAGATCAGCTATCTATACTCATGTGGTTCTATTTCTGGGCTCTCTATTCCATTCCATTGATCTATTTGTCTATTCTTTTGCCAATACCGCAGTCTTCATTACTATAGCTTTATAGTAAGTCTTGAAGTTGGGTAGTGTCAGTCCTCCAACTTTGTTCTTCTCCCCTTCAATATTGTATTGGCTATTCTGGCTCTTTTGTTTCTCCACATAAATGTGGGAATCAGTTTGTCAATATGAACAAAGTAGGTTGTTGTGATTTTCATTGGGATTGCATTGAATCTATAAATAAAGTTGAGAAGAACTGGAATATTGAAAATATTTTGAGTCTTCATATGCATAACATGGAATATCTCTCCATTTATTTAGTAATCCTTTGATATTTTTCATCAGAGTTTTGTAGTTTTCATCATATAATCTTGTACATATTTATTAGAGTTACTCCTAAGCATTTCGTTGTGCAGGCTCTAATGTAAATGGTATTGTTTTAACATCAATTTCACTTGTTCACTGCTGGTATATAGGAAAATAATTGACTTTTGTATATTAACATTATATCCTTCAAACTTACTATAGTTGTTTATTAGTTCTAGTAGGTTTTCTTTTTTTTTTACTGATTCTTTTTGATTATGTACATAGATGATCATGTCACCTGCAAACAAAGACAGTTTTATTTCTTCCTTCCTAGTCTGTCTGCTTTTCGTTTCCTTTTCTTTTCTTATTGCATTAGCTAGGACTTCCTGTATGATATTGAAAACAGTGATAAGAGGGGACATGTTTGCATTGTTTCTGATCCTAGTTGGAAAGCTTTGAGTTTCTTACTATGGTAATCTGAAAGCAGACATTGTATGATTTCTATTCTTTTAAATTTTTTAAGATATGTTTTATAGCCCATAAGATGGTCTATCTTGTTGAATGTTTGTGTGAGCTTGAGAAGGATGTGTATTCTGCTGCTATTGATGAAATAGTCTATAGGTGTATATTATTTTCAGCTGATTCATAGCATTGACTTTGACTAAGCCCTTACTTTCTGCCTGCTGGATCTGTCCATTTCTGGCAAAGGGACTTATTTAGTTGTCAGGGTGAGGCATGAATCAATTTTAACAGACAAAGTGGAAGTGATCATTGTACTTGTTGGAAGAGAAGATAATGGCAGAAAGGCTGGGTAAATATCAAGAAGAAAGAACATATTCATTCCACAATTACTTCATTTTGTTTTGTTTTATTTATTTGTATAAATTTATGGGGTACAAATGTAATTTCATTACATACATAGATTGGGTAGTGGTAGAGTCAGGGCTTTAAGTGTAGATTGTATGCCATGCTGACTTTGCCGCGATGGCCAACATGGGCATAATCCCTGCCTTCATGTAGAATATAGGCTAGTGAATAAGATTGACAAGTGTAATGTGTTAAATCATATTCCCCCTAAATTTATGTAGACTGGGAACCTCAGAACGTGGCCTTATTGAGAAATAGGATCTTTACAAATGTAATTAGTCCAGGATTTTGAGAAGAAATCATCCTGTATTTAGGGTGACCTATAAGAAGAAGAGAAAACACAGAGAGATACAGAAAAGAAGGCCATGTGAAGACTGGGACAAAGATTAGAGTTATGCTGCCACAAGCCCTGGAACATCGGGCACCACCAGAAGCTAGAAGAGGCAAGGCAGGATTTTCCTCTAGAGCACTTGGAGGAATGTGGCTCTGCTGAAACCTGATTTTGGTCTTCTGGCTTCCCAAACTGTGACAGAATACATTTCTGTTTTTTTTTTTTTTCTTAAAGCCATCAAGTTTGTGGGACTTTGTTAGAGAAGCTCCTAGGAAACTAACAACATCAAATAAATAAATAGAATTCTATTTGTTAGGTGCTGTAATAAAAGATTAGGCTGCTCTCTAAGTGGATAGGAAAGTTGCTAACCTAGAGTAGGTGGAGTAAAGGTTAGCTAACACTTCCATGAAAAAGACAGCATATAAACTGAGATCTGAAATATGATTAGGAGTTAACAAGGCCAAGTGAGTACAGAGTATTCCAGGTAGAAAAAAAACTCATGTGTGAAGGTCTTGGTGCAAGAGAGACCTAAAGAGTTTAGGGAATTTTTTTTTAAAAGATAATTTTTAAAAAGATACAAAGAGTGAGTGGAGAAAACCAAAAGATGAAGCTGGAGAGATAAAGAGGAGCTAGATGATAAAGAAACTTTTAAACCATTCCACGAAATTTGCACTTTACCCTAGTAGGGGAAGCCATTCAATGCCTTTGGCAAAAGAAAGAATTTGAAACGTTTGGCATATCACTAATGGGTGCCACGTGGAGAATAGATTGGAGGGGGCATGCCTGATGGCAAGGACATTGGTTGGAAGACTTCTGAGTGATACGGAGGACAGATGAATGTAAGACTCAGCTGGGCTTGTGGCAGCAGGCATGTAGAGAAATGGACTTTGATTTGAGGTATGTACTGATAATATTAATAATACTAATGAGCATAGTATTTATAGTAATAGATAAAAAGTGGTGAGTGCTTACTTTGTGCTGGATGTCACATTTGCATTATTTCATTTAATTCTCAGTAGTCACTATTAGTATCTCTATTTTATAGAAAGGCAATACTGAAGCCTCTAAGCAATTTGCTCAAGATTCTTCAGTGACTAAGGTGTAGAGCCGGGACCAATGCTGTTCTCTGAACTGCTGTGGTAAATATTTCACAGCATACTTTTTGACTGGGAGTTAAGGATAATTGCTAGCTGACATGGTAGTGCCATTTGATGGGGCAAGGAACAAAGGAGAAGGAACAAGTTTGCAAGAGAAGAGCATGCATTTGGTTTTAGACATGTTGATTCTGAGGTGTCTCTGGGCTTGTAAGTGGAGATATATGAAGATCTAGAGAAAGAGTAAGGGAGAGTTGCAGAGGAGTGGAGAGCTGGTTTAGGGATATAGATTTGTGAGTTGTCAGTGTAAAAATGTGAAGTTAAAAACCATGAGATTAGATGAGATGGTTCAAGGAATGGGTAAAGTGAATTATCTAGGACAGATTTCTAGGGATGTAGAGATTTAAGGATATGACGAGGAAAGAGGAACCAAAGAGGCTAATTAGGAGCTATCAGACAAATGAAGATGTTTTAATGTGTTTAGATTATTATGGAAAGAAGACAGCAGAGGTTGTAGTGATAAAAATTTGAAAAGGAAGGAATACCATAGAATGAATGCTGTGGGTGTGCTGGAGGGGGTATGATCCAAAGCATGAGCTTAGGGATTAGGCTTAAATAGGAAATACTTTATTCATTTTAATAGAAGTACACCTCCTATTAAGAAAGAGAAGAGGGCAATGAGTAAGTTTGTAGGTTAGATGGCAATAAATTGTATTACTTGTATTTTCCCTGAGAAATAAGATGCTAGGTTTTCTAGGAGGCCAGAATTTGAGAGGAGTAGGGAAGTTTGGAATCACTGCTGTGCTGAATACAAGTGCTGACTATGGAAAGTCAGCACGTATGGAGCTGTGGAACCACAGAATGACATCTAGGCAGCGTTAATGTGCTAGATGAGGAAGATGCTCTGAATTAAAGTAGCAGCAACTTGTCCAGTTGGGTGGTTTTCTCCACCAATACTCAGCAGATTGAGCACTGGACTAACCACAACTGGTGCTTTGGTAGGTGGATTCTATGAAAGGACAATGCAACAGACAAGAGAGTTGAGAATGTTGGCAGGAGAGTGAGCAAAGTCAAAGCCAGAGCAATGGAATAATGAAGTGTCTGAAAAAATAGTGTATTAGAAGTCTAGAATTGTATCTATCCTAGGTCTACCATTAGCTAGTTGGGTCATATTGGGAACATCTCTTAAATTCTGTGAGCTTCACCTTTCCTTTTCTATATAGTGAAGAACTGGAGTAAATGATCAATCTCTAAGGTCTATTTCAGCCTGAAAATCATGGGAATCTGTGACTACTACATGAGCTAGTAAAGGAAGGAAAGAATCGAAGTAAAGGTCAAAGTGGACTGTGAATTCACAGAGGGAATTTGAGACTCACAGTTGAATGCATTTATTTCAACTGAGATGTCTGCATAAAACAAAATACATTGCTAAGTTTCAGCAAAGAGTCAGTATTTTCATCAAAATTCTACCATAAAAACAACGTAAGTAACTCTGTGATTGGTCTCTGTACTAAGATTGATCTTTATGTACAAGAGTCTTCAGTGAGGTTTACAAGGACAGTGGAATACAGACATGCCCATGATGAAGAAAGGATATTAAATAGAGGATGAAACTGAAACTGTGAAACTCCTCCCTAACCAATCTACAGTCACACAGGAAATGACACCACCTCACTTTATGAGAGGATAGTGAATAATTTGGTAGAATGCTAGTAACCCCTTATTAGCTATGTACTCTGTAATTTATAATTCATTTTTTCAGCTCTCCATATCCTAATTTAATCTAGTTAAAATGAATGAAAAGTCATTTGGGATTAAACGCTGAAGGCTACTAAAAGCTAATTTTGAAGTCCTAGACGTTATGGAAAGAAGTTCAGACTACTTCTTTTCCATGTCCACCACCTGCCATTATAAAATTAAGTAAATACCTATAAAGAGTGGAGATAGGTTGTAAGGAACCTCTCCATCTTTTGTATGGTTTTGTTCAAAGTGGGAACAGCAGTTTGAAAAAGCCCAGTGACCTGTAAGTTGGCATCTTTAGCACAAATGGCCCCATCTCAAGGCTAATACACATGTCAATGGGTACGGTGGTACATTTTAAGAATGAAATGGATCAAATGGATGAAAAGAAGAATGAAAGAGTCATTAAAATTTAGACTTGAAGAAGAGCATTTTTTGTGATCTAAATAAAGTATGAAATGTTACAAAATTATAAAGGAGAAAGGACACAAGGCTTATAAACCTGGTGAAAGGAGAAAGAAGATTAAAAATTCCATCCAGTAAAATTTTATTTTCTACTTGTGGTGTGTATATATACAGATATTATATATATTTATATGTGTATGCATATGTGTGTATAAATACATACAGATATAT
>CAUYRT010079382.1:0-12297 GCA_963574885.1 Lepilemur ruficaudatus | reverse complement strand
CAGAATTTGCCTCAGTTCACACAGAACCCAGGACTTCACATAGCAGAGTTACCTTGCTCTTGGGGGTTGCGCAAGCTCACGCACACACCCTGCCATTTTACCCAGGGCACGCTTGCAATACCAAAGTGGCCATAATGGAATGGGTTTATGACAGCATCCATGCTGTCCTCAAGGTGCCACCTCCCCTGACCAGTATGCATTGTGATATGAAGAGTGGATGATATCTCTTTCTCTCAGATTACAATACCAGCTCTCATTTTCTCAGGAAAGGTGTTAATCCCTTCAGCACAGAAAACCCACCTTGCTGTTGCAAGCCAGTATCTCTTTCAGTGTGACCTGTGGACTTACCTACCTCAGAATCACCTGAGATGCTGTCAGACCTATTGAATCAAAGTTATGGCATGGGGCCTGAGAATCTACATTTTTCCCCAGTACCACAGGTTGTCTTTCTGCAATGCAATATCATATATGAAGGCATACATATATGTATGTTTTAGCAAATAATTATTAAAAAACCTGTGTATGCCCACTCAGCTAAAAATGTGAAACACTGCCAATGTATTTGAATCCTCCCAGGTGTACCCCTTTCTTGATCACATCTCTTGTCCATCTCCTCTTCTTCCTGAGGTTATCTCTATCTTTAACTTTTATTGTTCCTTTGATTTATTTGTTTAAAAATTACTACAAATGTATTCCTTAAATTTTATAGTCACTTCTGAAATTTAAAAAATTTTGATTGTACGCTGTGTGTTCCTCTGTGACTTGCTTTTCTCATTCAGTAGAATGTTTGCAAGATTCATCCTTATTGACGTATGTAGTTGAAGGTCGTCTGTTTTTCGCTGCTGTATAATAATTCCATTTTTTGGAGACCTGCAATTTCTTTTTCTGTTGATAGAAGTTTTTGTTGTTTATAGTCTTGTTTTGTGATTATGATATAAAGCTGCTATTCCTGTAGGAATCTCCTGGTGCCCGTGTGCATGAGTGCTTCTGAGAGTGGGGTTGTTCAGACATTAGGTACGAACATGTTGAACTTTTAGCAGTTAACACCAAATTGTTTTCTTCCAAAGTGCTACACCAATTTGTACTCTATTGAGCAAAGATGTGGGTTTCAACAGCTATCTCTTGGCGCTAAGAAACTTCATTGAAAAACTGATAGTTGTGAAATGGCATCTCACTATGGTTTTCGTTTGTGTTTCCTTGCTTACTGATAATATTGTACGTTTATTCGTATTTTGCGTTTATTTCCTGTTAATTTCATGTTCATAGCCTTTGCCCATTTCTTATAAGTAATGCATCTTTTTCATATGGTACTAATCTTTTGCCTATATGTGTTTTAAATATCTTCTATCTGTGGCCTGCCTTTTCACTTTATGGTCTATTTTGATGAAAACTTCCTAATTTTAATACAATTGAATTAATCATTTTTATGATTTTTTGCATCTTGGTAATAAATACTCCCCTGTCCCAAGGTCATGGAGATATTTTATATTTTCCTCTTAACCTTTTAAGATTTTGCCTTTCACAATTAGATTCTTACTGTATCTTGACTTGGGGCTGAGGTGTTTATGTGATGAAGACCCAAGTTGATTTTTTCCCCATGTGGATAACCAGTTGTTCCAGTTCCATCTATGAAAGAGTCCAGCAGTTCCCTGCTCATCCGCAGTACTACCTCGGTCACTGAGCCAGTTTCTCTGTAAGTGAGGCTATGCTTCTCATGTGTCAGTCTATCCTCATGCAAATTCCACAGTCTTAATTACTAGAACTTTACAGCAAATCTTGGTATTTGGCAGGACAGAGTTCTCATTAGTCTTCTTCAGAAGTGTCTTTCCTGTTCCTGACCCTATACCCCTCCGTTATAGTTTAGATTCAGCTTGTCCAAGTCCACAAAAAACGTTGAAATTTTGATTGGAATTGCATACAATCTATAGACAAATTTGGGGAAAACTGACATTTTTACAATATTGTCTTCTAATATGTGAACATGTATTCTGTTTATGTCACCTTTAATGTCTTTTAATCAAATATTATAATTTCCTCCAGAAATACTTACATATGTTTTGTTATATGAATTGCTAGGTACCTTATATTTTTGTGAATGATAGATTTTTACATGATATTTTCTATATGTTGCTAATTTATAGAAAGTCAAATGACTTTTAGATTTTAATTATATATTGATTAAAATTTATTAAAATTTACCGTGCTAAATTCTCTCACTACCTGTATGACTGCAGACTGTTTTTAGAGTTCTGTGTGTGGTTAATCATATTATCTATGAAAAATGGCAGTTTTGTTTCTTCTCTCCAATTTTGTTCTCATTGCACTAATTCTGGTGAACAGGAATGATGATGATGGCATCCTTCTCTTACTCTTGACTTCAAAGAAAAGCTTTGAGCACTTCACTGCCTGGGTATGTTTGCAAATTAGAAACAGAATAGACTCTCAATCTAGTTTACATAACTCTTAACTCTTTTTTTAATCTTGTAACACCATTTGACTCTGGACTGTATTTTCAGTACTTTCTTTAGATAGACTTTCTGGTTCACTAATTCCTCTTCAACTGCATCTAATCTGCTATTTAACCTGTCCATTGGTTTTCTAATTTCATTTATCATATGATTTAATTCTAGAAATTTAGTTTGGTCATTTTTATAGTCCCTTGTTTATTAGTCATATTTGGGGTCCTCTCTTTCATTTCCTTAGAATATTAAATAGATACGTTCATACTCTGTCTCAGACATTGGCTAGCTATAGCCACAGAGCAAATTCAGCCCAACCAAATCCAGCCCAACCTGTTTTGTAAATACTGTCTTTTTGAAACTCCAACAAACGCATTTGTTTCATTTTATCTTGGTAACTTTCACCCTGCAATGACAGAATTGCCTAGTTGCAATAGAGATTGCATGGCCTGCAAACCTCAAATATTTACCATGTGGCTCTTTACAGAAAACCTTTTCCAACCCTTGCACTATCAGACAATTTCAACATCAGTAGGCTCTATAAATCTAATTCTGCTCTTTGTTGTTTCTACTGACTTTTGCCGGTGGTAGCTTATTTTCTGATGTACTTTATAATTTTTGATAGTGAGCTCAGATTTGGTGGAACTTTATTTATGGGAGCCCTTTGAGGTCTGGTTTTAAGACAGATTCCTCCAGAAATGATTTGCATTTGTTCTAGGAATGGAGGGGCAGGGCATGTCATAGGTCAAGGTCACCCAGGAGACAGACTCCAAAAGGAAAGTTTTCATGGGGTCACTTTATTAGGGAGTGCTCTCACAAACAACATCCATAATGCAATGATGGGAGCTGAGGACAGAGGGAGACTTGAACTGCAATACAATTATGATAGGTTTCATGGGAAAGTCTAAGGCTGGATTGGCCCTTCAGTAGCATCTCAAGTTAAGGCAAGGGGACCAGGTGCCTGCCCCTTAGCATAAGCTAGTGTTTCCATGTGGACTGCCCCTGGGGCATGGTCTTCATCTTGAGTCAGGCATTTCCTTTCAGCTGGAGGCAATTGCTTAAGATGGACTCAGCTGTGAACGGTCAGCAGGTAATACTTTGTGGCTAGGAGAATGAACATCTCAGTTCTGCAGGGGTGATTTGAGCAGCACACTCCAGTAAGGACAACAGCGAACTTCTAATCAGGCTACTTTAACACAAATTCTTAGCTTGGAGATTTTTGGATCAAATAGGCAATCTCAATTTCATTCCTAATCTACTAGAGGGCTCGCTTGTGGTTTTAAATTCTTTCTGGTGACTATAATTTTCCTCTCTATCTAGAGCCAAGTTCAAGACGGACCAGTTTCCCTGCTCTTTCCTTTCACAAGGCATTTTTTCCTAATCACCTTTTGCTGAGGTTGTTATCTTTAAGGGCTTAGATGGGGTGGGGTGAGGTCTCTGGCCTGAATTCCCACCTTGCTCAGACTCTACAGCATGGAGAGCTATCAAAAGGCTCCTCGGTCAGGGTAACCATTGGCCCCAGTGTTCGCTTAACTCATCATTTTGGCCCCTTAGGGATTTCCCTTACTCTGTTGTCACCTTACTCGTGCATATTCAAAGATACCCCCCCCACACACACACACACAAATTTCAGCATTGCCAAGTGCTTTCTACTGGAAGATTTTGGGGTATCTAGCCCAACAAATTATGCTGGCAGATACCATCCCGGGTGAATCTTATACACACTCAAATTTCAAAATAATTCAACTAATGGCCATCAATCTATTGGGCCCCGAACCTTAGTTTCAAGCATCAAAGTAATTCCATGTGGTTTTCTCTGATCACTCCATCTAACCCTTTTTATACATATTTTCTATGTAATTCATAAAACATTAACCACATGTTACCTTTTAATAATAATATTAGGTATTGTCTTATGTACCCAACTGGATTATTTATCTTTGAAATTTCTTCCCCTATGTGACTCTTTCCACTTTCCTCCCCACCAGAGACTTGTGGGGAGTCGTCATTGCTACCGGGCAGCTGTTGAATAAATAATTTGTTCTCCATTGTGGTAACATTTTTCTCAGGCTGAATCCCATTCTTAAATACTATAAGAAAGGACTAAATTGAAGTATGATGTAATGATTTAACACAATATATATATCAAGTCCTTGAGACATAGTAAAGATAATATCTTACTGTAAGAAATTAATTTTATGACATTATTACATTTTATTGCCTTTTTTCTCTCTGATTTATGCTAGTGAGAGAAAAAATTCTCAAAGCTTACAATGGAAGCCAATTTTAGGGCATTTAAAAGGTAGGGTTTACAAAAAGCCAATTTCAATTCAATTCAGCAAATACTTATTGATCACCCATATGTGTGAGATAACCATGGTAGGCATTCCACCTCTTGAGAAATTTTGTTATAAAGTGAAGTCCAACAGTAAGGCTTTTGAAGCCTGCATTTTTCTTTTCTCTGCTCTTAAAATAACTGCAACAAACAAAAGGCAAGAATAAAGTCATCACTTCTGCCTAACTTTAATCCAAGAGTGAAGTCTAAATCTTCATGTCCTAAGCAACCCGCCACAGGGAGATTCTTCATGTTCTGAGTACTTTATATCGCAACCATAAACCACAGCCAAAGAAAGGAGAATCCATTTAACTCTCGAGAGGATGCTCTGCCAAGTTGTCTCCTTTTTATCGCTTTTTAATGAAATTTTTCATGTGCATCAAAACACAATCTTTCAACAAAGGAAATGCAGCTCTGAGACCCAAGTACTTTATAATATAGAACCTACATGTGAGCATTAATTTTTCTAAAGGGAATTACCTAATGGATTTCTTTGTGCTCAGGGATGAGAATTTTTTTAAAGTAAGCAAGCATCCTATTATTAACTTTTCCACAGGATACAAGCTCTCAGAAAGTTCAGCTAATATTTTACACTGTCCTGTTTTCCTTAAGAATATGAAATGTCTTAGCTATAGAGCTCCCTAAGTCTTGCCTTCTGAAAGCACACATAGTTTTTTAAGCTGCCATCACAATTAAAGGGGTGTTGTAAAGAGAGGAATTTGGGGAAGAAATTTTTAAAAATGCCAATGTGTCTATTCCCACTGGTGAAGACTGACGTAACAGTGAATTTTGTGATCCCATTGGTTTCTCTTACCTCATTTCTCTAACAATAACCAAACTAAGTAAAATTACTGTTATTGTACAGAGAGAGGGCTTCTGGTTGTAAGTAAGAAAAAACCTGACTCAAACTGACCTACATAATGAGGACATTTATTATGTAACAGGAAGTCCAGCGGTAGAACGAGTTCAAGCTTAAAAGTTGGTTGATTCAATAAGATCAGTGCAGACCCAGGTTCTTGCTCTCTCTCTACTCAACAGTCCACGGTGAGCTTAGGATGAATCCCCTTCACCCTAAGCTCACTCCTTTCATAATCACAGGCTGCCAGTGGCAGGCAGAATTATACATTTCTTTACATTCAACAAAAGAGTGAATCCACCCCTCCCCCCATGGAATAACAATCCTTCCTTAAATCGGAATGAGCCAATTTATAAAACACAAGCGTCCTCAGTTGCACAAAGTTGCCAGGGGATATCCAAGCTTGGATGTTCTCATCAGGACTCAATCCTGGTACAGGGATGGGTGAATATTTGAGTGGAATCAGAGTCTTGTTAGGGTTTCAGGAGAGAAAATGGATTCGGAGGAGCAGCAAACAGCATCCACTGAAGTCATCTATTCTGATCTCTGTGAAGGGAAACACTAGAAATCCTTTACTACATCTGGGTAAACTTGGTCTTTGGAAGTATTGAAAAGTTGAATATGTGTGGCTTGAACCGATAAAGAAAACACCTCTACAGCACTTTCTCCGAAATTATTTTCCCTTTTTATTTTATATAAATTGTTCTATATCCCCCATGGCCATTGCAAAAAATAACAAGACCATCGATATGTATATTTCTCAGATGCAGATGCCAAAGAGCTGCCTGAGCAGAAAGCAAATAGCAAATCCCAGATGAAGACATTGGTCAGTGATTAGATTCAAATACCTACGAAAAGGACAAGAAACAGAAACAGCAGCAATAACAACAAAAAGGTCAAATATATTCAGAATCAAATCATGTTTGTTTTGTTTCTGGTGTTCACAGTGAAGCACATTTGGAGAACATGAAGTTCTAAAGGATGAGAAGGATGTTTTACTGTAGAGGTAACGACAGTAGCTGCTGTGTATTGAGTGGCTATAAACTAGGCATTTACCAGACAATATCTCATTGGAACTGTGACTGTGAACCCATCCAAGGCAAGAACTGCTGTCTGTCTGGCACTTACCACCAAGCCCGGTACATAATGTAACCTTCATACAGGTGCTGTGTGAAATAATTTTCACAAAAACCTTATGCAATAGTACATTGGTGTTTCCCCCAATTTAAGGATTCAGACTCTTTGCCTCTAAATGTTTAAGCATTTAGGTCAAGGGCACACATCAAGTGCTGGAGCCCAGATTGGAATCCAACCTTACTTACCTTTCTCCCCCTAAGAGGGAAATGGATCTAAGAAGATAAATACAGTGAGTTGGACAGAGAAACAAAAAAATGAAGTATCTGAAGTTTAAGTGTTTTTAATACTAGTGCATTTGTTAGGTTTGAAAAAGATATGCTCCAGATGCGTCAGCTGATAGAAGTTTATTACAAGGACATTTATTACAAGCAGTTTATTACGAGAAAGTACAGGGACTGTTCCAAGCCAGGCTCCTGGTTGCACGTAGACCCCTGGTTTGCGTGTACAAAGTGTAATGTGTAAGGTGCCTGGGCCTGCTGCTTTAGAACTTTACCATTATGGTGACTCAGCCAGTACCTGTATCTATCTCCAATGCTCCTGGTGCTGCAAACTAACTTATTCTTTTATTTTTTATGTCTCAAGTGCAAACTCCCAAAGATGAAATCTGACTGGATCAGCTGTCAGTCACTGTCCAGTAGAGTGAGCACGACAGGGAAGAATTCTCTTGTCATTCCCCCTATCATCTGCTGACTGCCTTCAAGTGAGGTGTCGCATTAGGTGTGGCCCTGAGGGAAGGAGCTACAATATACCAAGCAAAGAACACCCTGAAAGGAGACTAGGAGCAGGTCGTACATTCTGAAGCCACCCAGAACATCTGCTGCAAGTAGTTGCCTCTGAAGAGGATCACATGCTTTCTTCCATTCAACAGATTAGAACATAACAGAGCACAAAGGGCTGGGTTGATACAGTCAGGGATCCTCAAAGTATAAATATTGGATAAAGTAAAAAAAATGCTCCAAATGCAAAATTGCAATAATATCAAACATTGATATTAGCGCTTACTATGTATCAGTAATTATTCTAAGCACCTCACATGTATACTTGTTTAATCCTCACAGTAACCCATTAGTTAAGTCCCAGTATACCCAAAACTATAAATAGAGGGACTGAGGCACAGAGAAGTAAAAAGAAATACCATTTGATCAGCAATCCCATTACTGAGCATCTACCCAAAGGAAAAAAAAAAAAAGACATCTGCACTCGAATGTTTATAGCAGCATAATTCACAATTGCAAAGATGTGGAAACAACCCAAGTGCCAACCAATACATGAGTGGATTAATAAAACGTGGTATATGTATAACATGGAGTTTACTCAGCCACAAAAAAAAAAAAAAAATGGTGATCTAGCACCTCTTTTATTATCCTGGATAGAGCTGGAGCCCATTCTGCTAAGTGAAGTATCACAAGAATGGAAAAACAAGCACCACATATACTCAACATCAAATTGGTATTAACTGATCAACACTTATGTGCACATACAGTAATAACCTTCATCAGGTGCCAGGCAGTTGGGAGCAGGGAGGAGGGGATGGGTATATTCACACCTAATGGGTATGGTATGTACCATCTGGGGGGTGAACACACTTGAAGCTCTGACTTGGGTGGGGCAAAGGCAATATATGTAACCTAAACATTTTTACCCCCATAATATGCTGAAATAAAAAAAAAATTTTTTAAAAGTCTCTTACTGGATTTGTAAATTTAATCTACAATTATGATGTTTGCAATAGATACATCTGGGAAAAAAGCATAAGAAACAAAAAGCAGGAGTGGCCACGCTATGGGGAAAACTGGAATTCAAGTAAGAGCATTAGGTCAGCCAAAGAAAACTTTTTTAAGAAAACTTTATATGAATAAAATTTTTATTCTGTCCAGAAGATATAGTAGTCATAAGCTTATATAGAGTGACACATCATCCAAACATAAGAATCAAAACTTTTAAAATTTAAAAGTAGAGAAATCCAAAATTATAGTAGGTATATTAAATAAAATTATCTCAAGAACTGTCAAATTCAGTGGACACAAATAAGGACAGACAAAATGAAAATATATTTAAAATATACAAATTTAAAATATACTTAACATGTTTCATAGGTATATGCAGAATTTTACATATAAGAAAAATATATTGCTGGATGAGGTGGCTCATGCCTGTAATCCTAGCACTCTGGAAGGCCAAGGCGGGTGGATCACTCAAGGTCAGGAGTTTGAAACCAGCTTGAGCAAGAGCAAGACCCTGTCTTGACTAAAAAATAGAAAGAAATTAATTGGCTAACTAAAAATATATAGAAAAAATTAGCCGGGCATGGTGGCGCATGCCTGTAGTCCCAGCAACTTGGGAGGCTGAGGCAGAAGGATCGCTTGAGCCCAGGAGTCTGAGGTTTCTGTGAGCTAGGCTGATACCATGGCACTCTAGCCCGGGCAACAGAGTGAGACTCTGTCACAAAAAAAAAAAAAAAAAGAAAAAAGAAAAATATACATTTTTTACAAATATTCATGAACTATTTTTAAAAATTGAATACATATTTGACCATAAATATCAATGCAATAAAGTCTACAAAGTAGAAATATAGGCCACCTTCTCTGACCTTAAGATAATAAAACAATAACAAAAATAAATCTTTCCACCCTAAATACATCTCACTACTTGATTTTTTCAACATTCTTCAAAATAGCTCTCTTATTTTTAGACTAAACACTGAAATCCTTAACTATTAGTTTTGAATATCAGCGAGAACATCCCATATTAAAACATGAATAACAATGACCTAAGGAAATATAAGATTAATAAAAGTAGGTACAGAAATTGTGTGTGTATATATGCATATATATATATATATATATATACACACACACACACAAAATTATCCAAAAAATGATTCTTTAAAACAATAAAATCATTGGAAAGTCTAACTAAGGAATTTTTTTAAAAAAACACAAATGACATTAGGATATAGAAAGGGAGACAAAACTGTAGATAAAGATAAGACTTCTTAAATTATAAGATGTTTTAATTAGTAGTTTATGTTACTATATATAAATAAGTGGCTGGTTTTCCAGGAAATGCAATTGCCAAAATTGACTCAAAAAGCTCAGAAAAACTAAATAAACCAATGATGACAAAAGAATTAAAAACGTAGATATTTAATTTCTAACTACCAAAAAAAGGGGGAAGAGGTCCCACCTTCAAAAATCTTACAGATGTGTTCTGCAAACACAATCAGAAACGTAATTTCTGCGTCATTCAAATTGTCAGAGCATATTACAAAGGTGGATAATTTCCCAGCTAATTCCATGAAGCTAACATAATGCTGATACCAAAATCAGACAAGGGTGACTCAAAAAGAGTATTGTTTTTTTGAAGGCTTATTAAAAGTTCCTTTTTTAAAAAAAAAAAAAGCCCCCCTTATAAATACAGGCATAAAACACTAAAATAAAATATTAACATATAAAATCCAGCCATTTTTTAAAAGATGGTATAGCAGTTCCTTGAATAAAGTCATTTAGTTCAACATCATTTTATAATATTAACGAGAAAAACTCATCCCCATCTGGGGCCATTGTCTGTATGGAATTTGCATGTCCTCCCCACATCTGCGTGGGTTTTCTCCAGATACTCTGATTTCCTCCCACAACCCAAAGGTATGCACATGAGGTGGAGTGGTGTGTGTACCCGGTCCCGGTCTGAGTGAGCGTGGATGTGTGGGAGCAAGGAGATGGTGTCATGGCCAGGGCTGACTCCTGCCTTTCACCCTGAGCAGCTAGGATTAGCTCTGGCCACCTGCGACCCTGAACTGGAAATAAGTGGGTTGGAAAATGAATGAAGGAATGAATACAAATTATTACAAAATAAAAATTCATAAAGGAGATGATAATCATACAAATGCATGACAATAAACAAGACTGCCCTATTTGTGACTGGTTTTCAACTGCATGGTTGGAGGGGATGCTCTTATTTTTGCTTTACAAACACTTATCCCTTGATTTAACCCACCACCACCACTACCGCTCTCACTCACCAAAAACTGGGTAAATAATTACCTTACTTGTTTTTATTAATCTTTATTAAATGTGTGTATAGCTTTCCTTTATTTCAATGTTTACTATTAGAACTGTTTGTGGTCTTTATTTAGAAGTTTGGTGATGTTTTTCTGACCAAAAATAGGCCATAGGAACTTGACTCTTGTTTGTATCAATCAGACTATGATAAAATTGGTTTCATGATACATTGTTTAGAGTAAAGTGGCAATTTCCAAGAACCTATAGATGATGTTAAGTGAAGACTTATGTATTTTAAAACCAATTTATTAAGAGACAAATAAAAGTAAATTAGTATTATAAAATGTTATAAATGCGTGTGTGTGTGTAGAGAAGAGAGTCTGGAGTGATACACAAGAAATTAACAATGGCTACTAGGGAAGATAGAAGGGGTTCAGAACTAGGAAGGGAAATGTATCATTTCATGTGCTCTGTAATATTGTACTTTTTACAAGCATAAACTAGTTCTGTAACTTACAAAGAAGTTTAGAGCTTATTGATGGAATAAGTTATGAAAGTTCATACCAGAAGCCACAAGCAAAAATCTAGAGCCTCACACCTGTGTCTTTCAACAGGATTTTCAGGTTGCCTAGAAAACAGAAATGCTCTTCCATGGGTGTCACACAGGGCACAGGAGAATAGCAATAAATACAGTAGGTGTCAAACTCAGACAACATAGTCTAAAACTTTTAAATGAAAAGGCAACTGGGAGATATCTCTCCCTCCTCCAATGAGGAAACTGACACCCAGATGGACTGTAAATAGTTGCAGGTTGTGTTCTCTTGCCCAATTATCGTCTCTAGGCATATACATTCTCATTAGGCATTTAATAACACTTTTCAAATTAATTAAATTGATGTACCATTGCCTCATTTATGGTTGCAACTGTGCATCTGGATTATTAACCAAACTCACAACCACACTTGATGCTAGCATTATAGCAACATAACCTCATTTATCCTATAAAGCAAAGGAACAAAATATAAGCATATCAGCAATTATAGGGTCATATCATCCCAGCACTTTGGGAGGCTGAGGTGGGAGGATCACTTGAGGCCAGGAGTTCAAGACCAGCCTGGGCAATATAACAAGACCCCATCACTACAAAAAAATAAAAAATGAGCTAGGTGTAGCAGTACACACTTGTAGTCCTAGCTACTGAGGAGGCCGAAGCGGGAGGATAACTTGAGCCCACGCATTGGAGATTACAGTGAGCTGTGGTGACACACCCTAACACCCTAGCCTGGGCAATAGAGTGAGACCCTGTCTCAAAAATTTTTTTTTCTTCCTAAAATTTTATTGGGGGAAAACTACAAAACATTTACAGTACAATGTTTACAGTCACAATTTGTAGTGGGCTGATTTCCCAAAATATATTACCACTCAAGTTGACTTATCTTGTTACATTCAAAAACCTACTCTGTCAAAGTAGTCCATAGAGTACATACATAGTGCTCCAACTGTATCTAC
>CAUYRT010079381.1:0-14867 GCA_963574885.1 Lepilemur ruficaudatus | reverse complement strand
ACTTTGACAGAGTAGGTTTTTGAATGTAACAAGATAAGTCAACTTGAGTGGTAATATATTTTGGGAAATCAGCTCACTACAAATTGTGACTGTAAACATTGTACTGTAAATGCTTTGTAGTTTTCCCCCAATAAAATTTTTTGAAAAAAAAAAAAAAGCATGTGTAAAAACAATAAAACACTTGAGTCTTTAAAAAAAAAAAAGAAAACAATCAGGAAAGCTGAATGTTATTGAATACAAAGAGGGGGAAATAACATTCTTGCTTCAACTTTGACTGGAATAAAGACTGGGCATTTAAGTATACTGACACATGCCAAATATTAATTCTATTGAGACAGCATACTATGTCAAACATCCATTCTCCTGAGAATTTTTATTAAATCAACAACTTGAGCCTATATTGCATATTAGCAACAGCATTATATAATTTTATCATAAGAATATTCAAACAAATTTATTTTTTGGCATCCAGTGTACAAATCAATATGTTTGAAATGAGTAGAATGGTTTCACTGCCAACCACATCAATAGTGAAGGTAAAACATCATTTAGCTAGCTGTTTTGATCTGAGGCCATGGCATTTCTCAGCCAAACCGGCATATCAGAATTCCCTATTTTTCAGTTGGGAAAACTGATGCATCCCCACATCCAAAAGAAAGAGAAAATTGACACAGAAGAAAGAAGCTACAGTCACAATCATGACTCTTTAGGAATTCAAAAATAGTAAATCTGGGTTTTTTTCCCATACAACCATAAATGAAAAAACAAATACATTCTTGCCTATGGAATTCTGTTAATGTCAGTCCTATGAATTTGTTGCCAAGATGAGTGGATTTTTTTTTACATTTTATTTCTCCACCATGTAGATTTTTTTTAAAAATGCAGGTGGTTCAAATTTTAATAACTGGTATAATTCCCCTATAGTTTAAATGAATCATTGTTATTGAATTCTATAACAAATTGTGAGATGCTTAGACGCTGTACTCTTGCAAATACTTTTTTATGGAAATTTTCAAATGCACCCAAAAGAAAAGAAAATTTTAATGAACATTTATTCATCACCCCAGTTCACAACATTTTCAATATTTTTCCAATTTCGTTTTGTTTACATCTCATGCTACTTCTTTTTCTGGAGTTTATTGAAGAAAATCTCAGATATCATGCCATTTTACTTGTAACAACTCCAGTATGCATCTCTACTGATAAGAGCATTTCCCCAATCCATCATGTCGTTATCATACCTCACCAAAATGACAATAATTTCTTAACATCATCTAATACTCAGTCCTTATTAAAATTGCCCTAATTGTCACAAAGACATCCGTTCACAGTTAATTTGTTTGAATCATGAATCCAAAAAATTTCATACAACCATACATTGTATTTCAAAGTCATGTTTCTTGAATGTCTTTTATTTTTTAATCAGTGCCCCTCTCTCTTTGGTTTTTATGAAAAATATTGAAAAAATAATTACAGATTATTTATTTGGTTGTGATGTAATTTAACTTGTCTCTATGACTCATGCATTCTCAGTGGTGGTCCCACAAGGAAGAAAATCCAAAGGGCCACAGTACAAAGGCAGATGCATAGAATGTAGAGAGTATTAAAATTTTATGGGTAGGACAATTAGGAAAAACTGCCTAAAAAGTCTTCTTAGGTGGGATATAATGGAGAAAAACTTGAGAAACACTCTTTAATTCCAAATTCCTATAAAACAGCAGTAAGATTTAGAGAATGAGATTCAGGTTTAATTTGGGAAGAAAGAAAAAGAATAAATGACACTATGTGCATTCTATCATGTTTATTATGAGTCAGATAATATCCGGACTTCCTATTTTTGGAGATGACAAGATTGAGCAATGGGTTCAGGTTTTTTGTTTTTGTTTTTGTTTTTTTTTGTCATTACCAAGTCCCCTATGAATTTTTCACCTAATGGATTTAGCATTCATTGATGACCAAGTTCTGTCTCTATTATTTCATTAAGGATCGAAAAATAACAATTTTCCACTCCCATCTTTCCTTCGGCATTTATTAGCTGAATTCTTTACATAAAGAACAACTTTTCTCATCAACTATTTGGCTGCCCCAAAATACAATGGATAGAAGAAAGGTATGCCAAATGCTTGACTCTTTCTCTTTAGTTATGAAAGTTAAGAGACTAAGTTCATGTGCTGCCAACTTCTAATGGAGACCAACAAAATTTTTAAAAATGTTTTTAGTGGATTATGAATTCATTAATTTTATGTATTTGTTGTTTTTCAATTTTTATTCCTTTTTCTTGCCTTACCTTATCTTAAGCCAGAAGGAACTTCTAATGGCTTTTCTGACCTATTAACATGATGCCTTTAGTCTTTTAGCACTTTCTTGCTTTCTGGAACAAGTTGTCCCAAGCTCAGTTTGTTCATTTCCTGGCCAAGACCTGGAATTAGCCATTTTCCAAAGACCCCTGGTTCCTTTCTCGTGAAAAAATATTATTTGAATACCTTAACCTGGTCACTATGGGTGCTTTGTATAAATTTTTCATTGCTTCTAAACCTTTTTCTTGGGCAGAGTCACAAAATACATTCTTTTGCAAAATGTGAAAATAAATGAGAGTTCATGATGATATTTTGGATTCAAATTAAAGATCATAGATTTTTGGTTAACTTCTTTGATTTTATAACTTTATGCCTTTTATACTACTCAAAAATCTTGACTGCCAATGATATTAACATAATTGTTCATTTGTGGTATCTATCTTCTAATAGTTTCAAAATAACAAAGCCATTATTATAATTAACAGTAAGTCTAACAAATGTAGTTTAACGTGTCTTGGCTGTTCCTTTCTTAGATTGCCATTAGATTAGGTTTCACAAGGGATGTGCTAACAAAATACTATTTTAATGTCAGTTACAGTAATTCCCTTCTTTTGTAGTTAGGATAATAATAAGATATATAGTTCAATTGATTTGTTTTAGTTTACTTTTAACTTTTAGGAATTACTTTTACTTTGCTTTTTGAGAAATATGCTAAATATTTACGTGGTTTCAAACTCAAAACTATGTAACAAGGTGCATTCACAGATGTCTTGCTGCTTTCTCCATCCCTTTCATCCTCTTTCTTACCTTCTTTTATAGGTAATTATTTGATTAGTACCTAGTTTAGCCATCTCTTGCTTCTTTAAGCAAATATGTATATATGTATATTCATATCTCTTCCACTTTCTTACACAAAATATAGCATACTATAAACTGTTCTGTATTTTACATTTTCTCTTAACAATTTATCCTAGAGAACACTCAACATCACCATATAGATATAAATATGTACATATATATGCATAGTACATATATACATATATACATATGCGTGTATATACATACAGATATACATATGCAATTGCCAAATTCCCCATAGGTGTTATATTATTTCATCTTCCCAACAACAATATATGAGTGTCTACTTCCCCATGGCCTCACTAACAAATTATTTTGTAACATTTTTATTTTTGTCAATCTGACAAGTGAGAAACCGGTAGCTTAGTGTAATTTTATTTGCATTCCTCTTATTATACTGCGAATGAGCATCTTTTCATATGTTAAAGGACTATTTGCATTTACTTTTCTGTCAATTATCTATTCATATCTTTTGCCCATATTGAGTTTTTGTGTCTTTTCTTTATTTTTTCCCCTAAAACTTCTAACACTAGCTTGGACCCAAAGTGGCTCTGGGCAAGTTACCTTCTTCAATTCCAGCAAAAATGACGGCGGTCATTGGGAATATACGAACTGTTTACCACGTTGAGAGACAGATTCACAATAAAATAAATGATACATTTTTATAATTATTTATAGTTGCAGTGGTGTTATATGATCATCAAACCATTTTATCCACTTTAGCAGTGAACGAAATTGTGCAAATGGAAATCTAGATGAACAATCAATCAGGGAAAAACTGATAATATAACTGTATATTATTTTCTAACCTTTGGAGTAGCCTCCCCATTGATATGAGAGAAGACCATCACTACCCTCATTTCAGATCAAACTCTCACATGCAGAAGCTAATTTGTAAATGTAAATCACTTGGGAAATACTATGCAACAGTAATGTAAAATAAGAATGCATATTTTGATTATTTGATATAGGAAACACAGATGTAGGGCCTCAGTTGAATAATTCCCTAATCATAATTACTGCTTCCCAAGCACAATGCTATTTATTAGATAACTCCACCTTTTTGTTATATTAAAGCCAGACTTTCTCCTTTGCCCTTAGCAGGACACAAACTACAAGACTCCTGACCTCCAGCCAATTGAATCCATTAGCTTAGCTGTGCCCAAGAGCATACTAAAGAGACAGAAAGTGAAAAAAAAATGATCGAAGCAGAAAAAAAGCTCCATCATGTCAGCTAAGGGGAGGGAGCAGTGGGATGTTCTAAATCTAAATCAGAGTTCTATAATGGACACATTTCACCCCAAAACACAGTGAAATATATGAAAATTAACACCTTGTGTAGCCTAGATACAATGAATTCCAGATTAGTTCATATATTATTTTCCCATGCTGTTGTGAACTGACCTAAGCTAATTTGGTCATAAAAACTTATTAGATTCTTTTAGTGTATCTTGAAAGCCACAGGAAATTCAAGGTAGTGAAAGTTAACTACTCCCCAAAACTTGCTACTAAGCTTAAAATGCTAGCAACACACATAGATAATTATTAATAAGAAATCACAAGGTATTTATATAGTCAGTTCTACAAATTTGGCATTCCTGTCTTCTCTGAAGTTCAGAAAAACCCTTGCATAAAAAATTGACCTAAGGCAAATGCAGTATTATTCCAAAATCCAGATTTAGCTAACCTGCTGTCAGACTCATATGACCAAGAGTCCTTTGATCCCGCAGCACACAAGAAAGCTTAAAGAGAAGTTCACCTTTCACCCCTAAGATCCAAGGCCAGGATCCTTGGACTTTTATGCTCTGCCCGTGCAAAGATAGAGAAGTATCTACAATGTTCCTGCAAATGAATTTATATTCAATACATTAATGTCACCAATGTCATTTATAATATCCTTTATTATAATTAACAAGCCACCAATATCAACAGTGAAAGCTTGGTTCATTTGGTTGTTTTGTTTCTCCTTTACGCTTTACAAAAAAATAGCAAAGCCTCCGATCTTGACAAGAGATAAAGACAGCTAAAGTACTTGAAACAGCTATCTCTGAATAGTACTCTTCTTTCAGATTAAATACTTGGTGATCACTTGTGGTGTGAGATTTCCTGATTAGACAACAGCTTACCCATAGAATACAGCTGAAATGTTATTTCAGATTCTTTGTGCTGAACTATTTTAAGGTATGTTATAGATATTATAATTATTCTATAAGGAAGATAAGATCATGCTTCTTCTCTTTGTTTTTCTTTTATCCTATTTTTAAGGAAATTTTAAAAAATTATCAAATTCAATAGTAATATTTTTATCTTAAGAATAAATTATCAGCTGGGCATGGTGGCTCATCCTAGCATGAGCCACCATGAGGATTAGGTGTAATCCTAGCACTGTGGGAAGCTGAGGCAGAAGGATCACTTGAGCTCAGGAGTTCAAGACCAGCCTGAGCAAGAGCAAGACCCTGTCTCTACTAAAAAAATAGAAAAAAAATTAGCCGGGTGTGGTGGTGCACACCTGTAGTCCCAGCTACTTGGGAGGCTAAGGCAGGAGAATTGCTTGAACCCAGGAATTTGAAGGTGCTATAAGCTTGGCTAATGCCAAGGCACTGTAGCCCAGGTGACAAAGCAAGACTCTGTCTAGAAAAGAAAAAAAAAAAAGAATAAATTATCAAATTTCAGAGTAATAAGAATGAGAATGTGCAAAGAATTTCAACGTTTACTTTTACAGACTCTACTAAAATTTCTTGCTCATTTTAATTTCTTCTCATGATGAGTTTCTGATTACTAGCAGATACAAAAGAGGCAATAAGTCTTCAATCACTACCTAACAGAAGTACTTTCCTAAGTACATAAACAAAAATCAATCTGCCTTGTTTCAAAATCACACTAGCATCTGATGTCTTTAACCCCAGGCATCAGAGCATCACAGGTGCAATAGCTTCATGTAAGTGTGTTTGTAGGTGCTGAGGTCAAGAGGGGTTGGAGGCATGAAGAGGGTATGAGAGGCCTTTGGAAATCCTGCTCTAGGCTTTGCCTGAGAATATTTTACAGCTTCTATTAGTTTTTCTGCTCAACTGCCCTTCAAGTTGTGCCTGAGGATTTTTAAAGTGCAGGGTGGTTGTTAAAGGACAAAGACTAAAGTGTTCTGTGGGAATAACTAGTTGAAGTTGACCAAGATTATAAAGTAATTTGCAAAGCTATTTGCTTCTACACAGAGCTTTTAAGTGTTAGAATATCATGCCACTACAAAAGAATTATCTAAAATGAGGTAATATGCTGTACTGCACTGTACAGGCTATAAGCAATTACGGAGGGATATACTTTCTTCACTTGTATTAATAAGGCTGGGCAGAATATAAGGAAATAAAAGCATGGAGTATATAACAACTCCTGAGGCAAATTGAAAGAAATTATGAAAGAATTCATTGTATTATTGAAACAAAGCAAAATGAAATGCATTTTGACAACATGATATAAATCACAAGATAATATCACATCTTAATAACAAATGCTGAACAGAAGAGAGATTCCTGTGTTGATTTACTGGGTAGGAAATGTGACATGACAGAAGCCCCTTCACTACCCCAATCCTTACATACTAGTACTGTCAGTTATGCTCTCCTTTCAAGCATAGGACTGAGAAGTTGTCCTGAGCAGATGGACATGGACTGAAGAAAGGTTGGCCAACCATTTTTCTGACCTGGCACTGTTCCACTGAGTTAATGCTCTGATTCTCTACCACCCTGAAATAAAATCCCAATGCCAGTTTTTTATTCTGCTATATAAACCTACAGCTAATTACCATGTGCCAAAACAAGACTGCAGAAAGTACAATCTATTAGCAATAACTTGTGTCTAACAATATAATTGCATCTGGAATAATGAAATGTTCATTTTAGTATCCAAATTAATAATGTCATATCAATGTCATTAATAATTAAGTATTCTTTTTATAACATTGCATCATTAATAACAACTGCATTATGAACAATTCTATTAATATCAACAATAATAAAAATAATATCGCATTGCCTTTCCATGGTTACAATTTTGCAAGTATAATGAAATGCTGTGTACATAATGGACTAGACCCTGCTGTGTCCAAGGTAAGCAGTTCTGAAATATATTACTCTTTTAGATAAACAAAGTATCTTTTTATTTTCCTAGACCGTAATGTGTGCATAGAAAGATTCATAATTAAATACTCAGAGAGCACACAAAAATTCTGGCTAAAATTGTTTGAATTCCATATTTATGGGGAAATGTTGGATGGGATTGGGGAAGTTTATAATAGCTTTTACTGTGTAAATTCTTAGTTTAGTTAGTTCACTTCTTCATTTGGGGATGGATGCATGGACTTATATATATGTAAGTTATGAGGCTATATATATATACGTATAGAATACATATATATAGCCTCATAACTTAAGCATATGTTACGTATAACATTTTTAATGCATCTACTATTAGATAATCGTTTTATAATCTATCTCCCTTAATTCCTAAGAAATTAAATCTCAGCTACTTAATACAGGTAATTTTCTATTTATCCAAGTTTTCTCTATCATAGCAATGTATTCTAACACTTACAGATACCTCTAGATCAGGTATAAGCTAACTATAGCCTTAAGACCAAATATGGTCCACAGCCTGCTTTTCTAAATAAAATTTTATTGGAATGTAGCTACACCCAATAGTTTACACATTATCTCTGGTTGCTTTCATCCTATGACAACAGAGATGAGTAGTAGCAACAGAGACCACATGGCCCACAAATCTGATTTCTTTACTATCTGGCTCTTCATGGAAAAAGTGTATTGAACTCTTCTCTAGGTAACAGGCGATATTTTTGACATTTCCAAAACCCAGATAAGGAAAATAAAAGAAGAGAAAAGGAAATCAATAACATATTCTTAAGAATACTCATGTTCAAATTTTATATTTCACCATGACATTAGAATAAAAAACTATATATTGATATCTATTGTTGTGTTTGAACAGAAATAAACGTGTACTCTTAAGGTCAATGCTGGAAACAAGAATAGACCTCAGTAAATCATTACTGAATAGTAAAAAGCACAAATTTTATTTGAGAATTAGAAAGGATATAGCTTGAAATAATATTAATGCTTGCTTCATCCTTATCAATGTATTCCATTGTTATTCATTAGCATTAAACCATGAGGATAAAAGAAAATACTAAGATGTTTTCTACAGCCAATTTTTAAACTTTTTATTATGAAAAATTTCAAATGCAAACAAAACTAGATAGATGTGTTAAATTAATTCCCATGTACCCTAGTCCAGCCTTCAGCAATTTTCAACTCATGGCCAATCTTGTTTTATCTATACTGCAACTTCTATCTTCTCTCATATCATTTTTTTTAAATCACATCATTCAATCTTTAAATATTTCATTAAGTATCTTTAAATATTGAGGAATTTTTATTTAACAGAACTATGATACCACTACTATACTTAAAATTGATAATAATTCCTTAATATTTTAATATGTAGAGTTTGTGTTAAAATTTCAAATTGCCTCATAAATTACACCTTTTTTTACATAGTTTATTGTTCAAATGAGGATCCAAATAAGGTTCACAAATTTTTACATCCAGTTTGCTGATTCACAAAGCATGTCCTTATCTTGCATTTTATTTAGACTTTTTTAGCATATATAATTACAGAGATAAAGAAGGGAGTGATATTAGTATGACACAGAAGCTCTCCAGGAGTGAAAAAAGGAAGAAACAGTGTGGCATTGACCAAGTGTCTTCAGGTAACCAGTCCTCTTCCTCAGATTCACTCCAAAGATGCATACCTGCAAAGTGACAATCTAGTTAAACATACTGCTCCCAAAGCTGCTGCTTCTTTATAGCTTAAAGTCATCCTCAGTTAGTGGCATCCATTGGTGGCCAATTGAGAGGAGTTAATGAGAAAGGTTCTGTGATATCTGGAATTCTCATCCCTGGGTTCATTCCCTCCCCTAAAATTTATGTGAGATATGGACTAAGCTTCCGGCCCCTCCTGAAAGCACTGTCAGAAACAGGAACTCAAAGGCCAGAATGGTGACATGACTGAGGAGTACGAATACCTCAAACATAAAATAGGCCAACGAAGGAGACAGTGTATACAACTGAAGCAGAATGAGTGAAACAAGTAGACCAATAATGTAAAAGAAAGCATCTCCAATTTTTGGAGAAAACTTCATGCTGTTTTCCATAGCTGCTGCACCGTTTTTCATCCCTCCTACCAGGGTACAAGCATTCCAGTTTCTTCATATGTTTGCCAATACTTGTTATCTTTTCTAAATTTTATAATAGACATTCTAACAGATGTGAGGTGATATCTCATTGTGGTTTGGGTTTTCATTTCCCTGATGATTAGTGACATTGAACATCTTTTCATACAATTTTTGGCCATTCATATGTCTTCTTTAGAGAAATGTTTATTCAGGTCCTTAGCCTACTTTATAACTGAGTTATTAGATTTTTAGCAATTGAGCAATCCCTTATACATTTGGAAATGAAGTCCCTATCAGATATATGGTTTGCAAATATTTTCCCTCATCTTATAGCGATCTTCTCACTCTATTGATTGTTTTCTTTGTGGTATAGAGGCTTTTTACCTTAATATAGTTCCACTTGTCTATTTTTGCTTTTGTTACCTATACTTTTAGTGTCATATCCATGAAATCAACACAAGATCAATGAAGATTTTTTCCCTATGTTTTCTTCCAGGAGTTTTACAGTTTCAGCTTTTACATTGATGTCTTTAATCCATTTAGGGTTGATTTTTGTGTATGGTGTAAGATAAGGGTACCATTTCATTCCTGTACCTGTGGATATTCATTTTTCTTAACCTCAGTTGTTAAAGAGACTATTATTCCCACATTGTGTATTCTTGACACTGTGGTTGAAGATAAGTTTACTGTATATGTGTGAATTTATTTTTGGGCTCTCTATTCTATTCCATTGCTCTATCTGTTTGTCCTTATGCCAGTACCATACTCTTTAAATTATTGTAGCTTTGTAATATATTTTGAAATCAGGAAATATGATGCTTCCTGATTTTGTCTTCTTTTTCAAGATTCTCTTGGCTATCTATTTAGGATCTTTAGTGGTTCCTTATGAGTTTTAGAATAATTTTTTTCAATTTTTGCAGAAAGTGCCATTGGGATTTTGATAGGGATTGCATTGAATCTGTACATAACTTTGTGTAGTATGGGTATTTTAACACTAGTAAGTCTTCCTATCCATGAGCATGGGATGTCTGTCCATATTTTATATATTTTAAAAATTTCTTTAATCAATTTTTTTTTAGTTTTTAATGTACAAGTCTTTCACTTCCTTAATTAAGTTTATTCCTAAGTATTTTATTCTTTTTGATGATACTGTTTTCCTAATTTTTCTTTCCGATAGTTTGTTATTACCAGCAATCCCACTTCTGGGTACTTGTCCAAAAGAATTGAAAGCAGGGTCTCAAAGAGATATTTGCATATCCATGCCCATAGCAGCATTATTCACAATATCCAAGAGATAGAAACAATCCAAATGTCCATTGATGGTTTAATGGATAAAATAATGCAGTATCTATATGTACAATGGAATATTATTCAGCATTAAAAAAAGAAAATCTTGCAATGCATAGCAACATGAATGACCTTAACATTAGACTAAGTGAAATAAGCCAATCACAGAAGAACAAACAGTCAAACTCATAGAAGCAAAGAGTAAAATGATGTTTGCCAGGTGCTAGGAGGGGAGGGAAACGGAGAGTTGTTAATCAAGGGGTACAAAATTTCAGTTATGCAAGAATAATAAGCTCTAGAGATCTTCTGTAGAACATTGTGCCTACAAATAATCATACTGTATTATACACTTTTAAAACTGTTAAGAGGGTGGGTTGCATATTAAGTGTTCTTACCATAATAATTTTTAAAGTTATCTCAATGTAAAAAAAGTAGAGGAAGCATAAAAATAGAAAAGAAAAGTATGGAAGATATGAGTAATCTGAGGCAAAACCAAGACATTGTAAAAAGAACAAAATGAAAAAAATATGAACAAGAAAATAGATATGAAAGATAATAAAGAACATATATCTGATACAGGACAAATTCATGAGTCATAAGACCACATTGTGGAATTCTCTCAGAAGATAGCAAGAAGGCATAAAGACAAAAATATGAAGGAAAAAAGATAAATGAATAAGAGTGAAATTATCATAGGACATATTTGAAAAATTAATGAAAATAATTTTTCCACACTAAAACTGGATGGATGACCTCAAATATTGGTGGGTTTATTGATTGCTACAGGAGAGGTAAGGAAGTAAATCTGCACATGGACATATTATAATAATATTATTAACATCAAATAAAAATAGAAAAATTTTTAAATCTCCATAAAAAAGGTAAATTACTTACATGGGAATAAGAATCAGAATGTCATCAAATTTATTAAAACAATACTGGATACAAAAATAACAAGATACCTTAATTTTAAAGTATTGATGGAAAAGAAACTTTGAACTTAGAATTTTACATACAGCCAAAGTTCAACAAAGATTTGCTTTGATAAAAAATTTTTTAAAAGGCCTCACAGTTTTAGCATCAATGGGAAGATTAATATCAAAAACACTAATGTGATAAGATTCCAAAGAAGAAAAATAACTCAGGAGGGTACTTCCAGAGATATGGAGAGTAAAGATAATCAAATTACTTGCAACAATGTATTAATATTTTGTTGAAAGCCTGAACAGAAGAAAAGTAAAAAACAGAATGACTCCACAACAAGATGTGACCAAAATTTGAGAAATTATCATCATCATTGTAGGTGTAGTAGTAAAGGAAAACCAATGGGACAGGAAATGATGGCTAAGCAAATATCTTGTTTGTGAGTATAAGCAGATACCCACATGTTTAAAAAATTAATAGGAGCAAGTAAGCACAAGTTTAGGTCCAGAGTTAAGAGCAACAGTCATGCTATGAACTGAATGTTTGTATTTTTCTCAAATTGATACGTTGAAGCTCTACTCCCCAGGTGATGGTGGGACCTTTGGGAAGTGATTAGGTTATGAGAGTAGAGCCCTCATTCTAGAATTAGTGCCCTTTTAAGAAGAGACACCAGGGAGCTTGCTTTTTTTCTCTCTCTACTCTTCGCTATGTGAGGATACAAGAAGATAGCCATCTGCAAACCAGAAAGCAGGCCCTCACCAGACACCAGATCTTTTGGTACCTTGATCTTGGACATCCCAGCCTCCAGAATTATGAGCAATGAATGTTTGGTGTTTAAGCCACCCCATCAATGATTTTCTGCTATCAAAGCCTGAACTAAGACATACCATAAGAACAAAAATAAATATATAGCTTTAAAAATAGCAGAATAAACCAGTACACACAAATGAAAGTTTACAGATGAAAACATATTTTAATGTTTTCCCATGGAAATGAATGACAATGGGAAATGGTGATAAAAGAAGTGAATGGATGAATGAAGCAAGAGAAAGACTTGTATGAACCAATGTTAACAAGGAACCATAGATAATTGTGATTAATTCCACCCTCTGCACCCAAAGAACAAACAAAATAGACAATGAGTTAAAAGAATGGTAACAATTACCATGGTTTTTTCCCCTCTAATTATTTAAACCAGGGTTCCTTAAAACTCAGTTTCCAAGTGTACTTTGGTTAGGTTTTATTTGCAGCATATGAATACCTAGAACGAGTCCTCTGAATATAAATTAAATGGTTTGTGATCCTATGAAAGTTTGATAAGTGAATGCTGGGAAAAACAAAAAACAAAACTAACCTGCTCTCTGTCTGAAGAAAAAACAGACTGAGTTGACTCTCGATGCTTTATGGTGATGATTAATGCTTAAAAACACAGCCAGTTTCTATGTGAGAGTGTTTTATTGCTTGAGCTAAAGGGCACTGACATTTTGCTTCCATAAAACACATTATATAGGGTTTTTCAAGAACCTGAGAGATTTTATTTTACTATTGCATATCTATAGAAAGCAGGTGAATGTTTTCAGGGTATTGTTTATTGTTTTTGCTTTATTTTTTTCCTGGGAGGTGAAGGATCCTGAATTCTAATCTTGCTGGTGCTGGAAAAGATGTTTTAATTTTGCCCCAGGTTGCACATCTGCTGAGTCATTTTGACACTGATATTTGAGATGAAACAAACTCGTCTTCCTAGTATGCATTGGTTTTGCTAAGGAGGGCTGCCACGGGAGAGTTGTGGTTGGTGAATCAGTGCTATATCCAACGCAAAATATGAACGGAGGGATACACACATGTCTCCTTTACTGAGCAATGTCTTTTTGAAAGGGCTATATGTGAAATCAGCAAAATGGGACATTTAGATTGCTGTCATTTGGGTAAGGGCCACTGGAGGACAATTACAGTGGGGCTAGTAGAGAATGGAAGTTGCCCAGTATCTACTTGCCTTCCACAGTTGGTAAAGCAGAGTAATCAAAACAGTGCAGACTGGATAGTTAGAAGTACTTAAACTGGAATCCTGACTTTATTACTATGTGACAATTCTGAACCTGTTTCCTCATCTCTAAAATGAGGATAATAGTACCTACCTGAAAAAGTTATTATCAAAATTTTTGAAAAGATAAAGTATAGAAAGCAAGAAGCACATAAGAAACATCAAAATGCATCACCATTTCCATTGTCTGATTATATATTTTGTATCCCAAGGCAAACAGGTATAGTAGCCTCCAGTCTAGTTTTTTATTTGTTTGTTTGTTTGTTTGTTTTTCATCTTCTTGTAGAAATCATGAATCTGGAAATAATTTCATGAGGTAATGTTAGAAGCTACTATTTTTGCTTCCTCTGTTCCTGGAAAATTTGTACTTTCAACAAGAAGCTGTGGTCAGGAGTAGTTCCTAAGGAATAAATACAGGTAGAGGAGGGCTGTGATGAAATCCTTATCTGAGTGTTTTATGTATTTGCCTAGAGTCAAGCATGTCCCTGTCCTTCTTTCCTCTTGGACATCTCTGACATCTTATATGCCACTCTCCTCATTCCAGGAATAAAAGTTCATCCTCTATGCTGCTCCTGCCCCCACCAGCACCTTCCATGATCTCCTTAACCTGTTGTGGTCTGCAGAAGATGAGGTTCCTGGGATTGGCTTCAGTCTCTGCATTTAACTGATGTCTGAGCATGACAATGACCCAGTCTTCCTGAGGACTTGATATTTGGTTCAAATTTGTTTAGATGGTCTCCCAGAAGATTCACTTAGGAGAACAAGATCTCCCCTGGAAAAGAAAGATTTGAGATGGTCAAGCTATCGGGGTAACTATTGTAAAACAAGCAAGCTATAAATAAGGGATAGTTATAGTTATAAGGGATAGTTAAAATAGTTATATTTTATTGGCCCATGAGTTGTAGTTTGCTTAAAAAAGCATATTGTAATTATGCTTAATGGCTTTTTTATACTTTTAATAGGTATAATTTATCCACTTGGCTTACTTTTTTAAACAATAAGGAGGCATTTGGAAAAAATGAAATCAGATACTTAATCCATACCCATAAAAATTTTGATATAGAATAAAGAGCTACATAGGAGCACTATGTATGTACTCTATGGACTACTTTGACAGAGTAGATTTTTAAATGTAACAAGATAAGTCAACTTGAGTGGTAATATATTTTGGGAAATCAGCTCACTATAAATTGTGACTGTAAACATTATACTGTAAATG
>CAUYRT010079375.1:0-46099 GCA_963574885.1 Lepilemur ruficaudatus | reverse complement strand
AATTAGCTGGGCATGGTGGCACATGCCTGTAGTCCCAGCTACTTGGGAGGCTGAGGCAGAAGGATTGCTTGAGCCCAGGAGTTTGAGGTTGCTGTGAGCTAGGCTGATGCCACGGCACTGTAGCCCGGGCAACACAGTGAGACTCTGTCTCAAAAAAAAAAAAAAAAAAAACAGAAAAACAAAAAAACTGTTAAACAGAATGGAGCCTAGTAGTATTCCACTAGAGGCCTCCCTCCAGCTACTTTTTGTTGTGAGATGGTTTCAACTGTGTCGTTTTGATCACCATCCCCTGGATATGCTTAGCTTTGTCAATGACTGTCTTGAAATGTACATCTGTATTTGAACACAGCAGTTTTAAAATTTAAGTATAACACTTAAAGTTGTATTTGCAAAAAAAAAAAAAAAACCCCATTAAGTCCCCCTACATATATTAAAATAATTTACACACTGCAGATTTTATGATCTGTGCTAACTTGGCTTTCACTCTTATCTTCCATTATCTTTGGGGAACAGGTGGGCAGAACAAACCAAAGAAGCCAACACAATTTGTTAGGAGTGGCTGGGAAGGTGGGATGACTAAAGGTCAAATACATTTAAGAAAACTAAGCTTTGGAGTAGCACTCAAATGTCTTAGGAGAATTTATATTTAATTTCACATGCTATTATTAAATATTTATGTGCTACAAAGCTATAATTGAATAGTGTGAACATTTCTTAATAAATTCCATTAGTGTTACTGTTTAATTGAATCCTGTTCTTTCGGGATGGGAACTCAGGTACAGAGGGCGGAGTTATATTTCCAGTCATGGCACACCAGCCTCACTGGTCTGTGAAAAGCCCCTCTTGTGTTAGTTATGTGCGTGTTCCCCTTTTATCCCCATTCCCCACTTGAATTCTCTTCTCCTGCACCTGAATCATAGTGTATTCTTTCATGTGTTTTATGTGCATATATTATTCATTTGGATAGGTTTAAAATTGTTCTATAGATATCATTTTTTCTCCTTTTTTCACTTAGAGTAATGTTTTTAAGATTAATTCCCATTGCAGTGTGTAAATCTGAATTGTTTCTTTTAGTTACTGTATTATATTACATATATGCATCCACACGTCTTATTTATTCATTTTCCCAGTCTGTCCTATTTCCTATGTTCTGTTGAGAAGAGCTGGGGTTTGGCCTGTACACAGTTTCCTTCCCATCCTTTTGCTGCCATAGTAGGCTTTTTCTGCTGAGATTAAACTTATTTAAATTGCCCAAGTGAAAGAACATCCCCTTGGCTGTGTTCTTTGGTTCCAGGAAAGCTCTGAGGACTTCCTACTCTTTTTGCATAAGATTGAGTTGTTTTCTGCTTTTTGTTTTACCTGTGAGAGAGAATATATGGTGAGTGTTTGCAGCAGGTTGCCATTCCGAGGCTATCTTTTTCCAATTAAGAGAAGATTCTTCCCATCTGAACACTAGCTTCTATTCATTGGAGCTAATATTTGTGCGAAAGTTAATTAACTATTCCATCGGGCTTCGGTAGTTTTAAGCCCCATCTTCTGCCAGAGTCTTAAGAGGCCTGGCTTTTTTCCTTTAAAATTTGTATATTAGCACACATTTAAGCTAAAAAGAATAGTTTGAAAGTAGAGTCATTTCTTTGCTCCCAGACACGAACATACTGTTTGAATGTTCATGGCTCTAGAAATGTGGAGGTCAAAATGCAGACTGTACACCCATATTCTTCATAATAGATGGTTTTGTAGTGGATTCAATTTGGAGGCTGCATTTTAAAATATATAAGTGATGAGCTGAACAAGTGGAATAGTAGCAGGGGGTATTGTAGTGGTTGAGCTTGGATTTTGGAATCATTCAGATTTAGGTTAGAATCCTTGTTCTTTCAACTAGCCAAATGACCTTGGATATTGTATTTGGTTTTCTATGGTAATTCTTCCCTCCAAGGGTTGTTGTAAGGATTAGATGAGGTAATGCTGTTAAAGCACTAGTCTAGTACTTGATTAGCTGCCCAGAAAATGGTAGCTACTGTCATCATCACCATCCAGTCTCTAAAGCCTGGAATTGTTGAGATAAAAGTGAGCATTTAGAAATTGGGAGAGACAGCATTGTGAGGGGATGAACTTTAAGAACTCAGAGGAGTATCCAGAGCCATCCCCTGGAATGAAATCAAAAAGAAAAGCGACTCGCAGGGGTGGGGAACCTGCAGCCTTAAGTCCACATGTGGCCTTCTAGTTCCTTAAGTACGGCCTTTTGACTGAATCCAAATTTTACAGAACAAAATCCTTTTATTAAAAGAGGTGCAGCAGAGAAAGATGAAGCTTTTCTTGCCTCCTTTGGTGCTTAAAAAAGAACAATCTTGGCCGGGCGCCGTGGCTCATGCCTGTAATCCTAGCACTCTGGGAGGCCGAGGCGGGTGGATCGCTCAAGGTCAGGAGTTCGAAACCAGCCTGAGCAAGAGCGAGACCCCGTCTCTACTACAAATAGAAATAAATTAATTGGCAAACTAAAAATATATAGAAAAAATTAGCCGGGCATGGTGGCGCATGCCTGTAGTCCCAGCTACTCGGGAGGCTGAAGCAGAAGGATCGCTTGAGCCCAGGAGTTTGAGGTTGCTGTGAGCTAGGTTGACACCATGGCACTCTAGCCCCGGCAACAGAGTGAGACTCTTTGTCTCAAAAAAAAAAAAAAAAAGAACAACCTTAAAATCAGAAGGCTGCAGGTTTCCCACTTCTGGAGAGGTACCAAAAAATGTCTAATGTGTCCAGTCTTCAGAGAAGACATTAGGAGACCCAAAGCTAGAAAGGAAACAGGTGAGGTAAGGCTCTTCATGGTTGACATTCACCTCTGAGGGCCCCTAGTCTCAGTGTTAACCCTTTCCCATTCCTTTGTCTTGTGCCTCGGTTAACCACTCAGAGCACCGTTCTTTCCCCATAGTTGGGCTGTGTTGGGAGGGGCGTGACCCACTGCAGACGTTTCACCCCAAACACATCTCTGGACCAGGCACTGTGCTGGGTTCTCCATGAGGATGAAGAAGAAGCAGTCTCTGTCTTCAAGTACGCGGATCCTTGAAGGAGAGGCAGTTAAACTACCACTTTTAACAAATGCTCTGCCAGAGGTGGGCCCAGGAAGCAAAGGGAGCATGAGAGAAGAACATCTAGTTGAAGCCAGAGCAGTTGGAGTTGGGGAAGATTTCTGCGGAGACATTTTCATTATCTCTGAATGGCACAGAAGTAGTTTTTTTTTTTTTTTTTTTTTTTTTAGCATGAAATGAGGTTTATTGAGGACAGAAAGAGGATTATAAAGTAAGAGCAAGATACAGGTTTCCAGAACAAGAGCAAAATCAATTCTTTTTTTCCCTTAACCTTCTTTTCCAAAAGTAAGATTTTTTTTTACCTTTTCTTTAATCTTAATTAGGAACTAGTTATAGTTTTTACTTTACCCCTTGGAGTGAAATAATTAAACAGTAGCCATTTTCCTTTTATTAACAGTGTTTTAGAAATTAGGTTTCCCCTAGTAGCCATTAACCTTCCCGGCATCCCATCTTCCAGAATAATGGAGTGGATATAATAATGTAATCAACTCTGTTAATAAATTGATATGATTTTTCTCCAAAGAGAAGATTCTCATTATTGGAAATGTAAAGCTTCTCAAGAAAGCCTTGGAGTCACAGCTAGAAGACTCCATGGGTGAGCGGACTTAGTGGTTTCCTTATGGAAACTCCCTAATTGACCTTTAAAAAAAATAAGGGAAACATGGTACCTACCAAAAGTGGCATCCTTTTGCAACTGTATATTCTCTTCCCTTTGTATTCAAGGGTTCAGCCGATAAATATTTACTAGGCTTCTGTGTACCAAGCAAAGTAACTGGTACCCAAGGATAAAAGAAATGAGTAAGTCACGGTGTCACAACAATACTAGTGTGTGTCAAGTGCTATAGCCAAAGCATACACGTAGAGAAGGGAGAGGATCTGAGGTCTCATAGACAGGTGGCATTGGTCGTGAATGAGTAGGAGCAGGGGGCTGCGAAAGGGAGACCAGAATGAGTGGAGGGACAGGCAGCACAAGTTCAAGCTGAGAGAATAGTGAGACACAGAATTATTAAAAAAAAAAGCATGACCTTTTAAAGAATGTGAGTCGTCTGTGGTAGGATCAAAGGGTGCACAGAGTATTTTGAAGAGTATGGCAAGAAAGATAAAGGAAAGTTGGAACCAGGTTATGAGGATACTTAGGGTGCGTTGAAAACAGAGCCAGAGATGGGAACCCCTCGGGAGAATATGAAAAGGTAACAGGTGAGTTGGAGCAGGAGTACATGAAGGAGAATTGAAAGGGAGCAATGAGAGAAAAAGGAGGCTTTAACTTAGTAGAGAGCAATGGTTCAGAAACTAATGGAGGAAAAAAATTTCAAGAAGGATTGTTAATTGCTAGAGAAGAGTTAAATAAAAGAGACATTGAAAAGTGTCCTTGGGATCTGACTGTTGACCCCAATGGCAGTACTGGAGGTAGCAGCCAGATGCAGGAGATTAAAGAGAAATGGCATGTGAGGAAGTTAAGCCAGGGAGTGCAGACTCATCTTTCAAAGAACATTTGCAGGACGGCGATCCAGGCTAAGGGTTAACACCTGCAACTAGTAAACAGCAATGGCGCTCTTGTGAAAATGGAACATAAGTGCTCGTGGCTGAACGAGAAACTGGCAAAGGGTGGCCACACTGGCCTCATATTGTGGTCTGAATGCTCATCACAGTTGGGCACATCCAGTTTTAGAATTTACATCAACAAGGTCTCCAATTCTTGATTACTGTGGTCTCTGACCACGAATCCCATACTTACAAGGTCTAGAAATGACATAATGAAACCCTTTATCGTAATTTCTTAAGGAAAATTTGCTTCTGATTTATGAATTTTTAAAAAGTCAGGTGTGGCCAGGGTACCTGTAGACATGAAGGCCAAAGCAGACACTATTTTAGATACATTCTGTAATGAGGGACCCTGTCATTTGAAATAGGATTGATTTTTTTTTCTCTGCTTATAAAATCTTTGAACATATGTTTTCTGCTACTGTTTTTCAGAATCATTTGCTGTTTCAAATAGAGAACTGTGCGATGATGAGAAAGAGTTCATACATTTTCCAGTATGTGAGGGGACCTCTCAACCTGAACCCTCGTGTTCAGCTGTCAGAATAACAGCCAATAAAAACTACAGGAGCAAAACCTCTCAGGAAGGTGCTTTAAAAAAGATGCATGAGGAAGAACACCATCAACAAATGTCCATCTTACAACTGCAACTGATTCAAATGAATGAGGTGCATGTGGCCAAAATCCAGCAGATAGAGCGAGAGTGTGAGATGGCAGAGGAGGAACACAGGATAAAAATGGAAGTTCTCAATAAAAAGAAGATGTATTGGGAAAGAAAACTACAAACTTTTACCAAGGAATGGCCTGTTTCCTCATTTAACCGGCCCTTTCCCAATTCACCCTAAGAACTTTGCGGGTGGCTCTCTTGTAATTAATCTGTGTTGGCAAAGAAGGTCTGGAACACGAACTTGCGGTCAGTAACCTATAACAGAGCTACGACTAGGAACATTAGAGTGGTAGTAGTCACTTATTTAAGAATACATTCAGGTAAACAGCTGCACCCTATGTACCCCTTAAGTGGCAAAGAAGCTGTTATAGTCTTCTGAAAATTATCACTGAGTGCTATAATTCTGAATGTAATGTCTCTTAATTAGAATTCATACAAGAACCATGTGTGAGTGTTGTTGCTGTATTTTTTTTTTTTTTAATCAAATGCAAGTGTGACTATAAAGGAGTGTGGCTGATTTTTTTTTTTTTTTTTTAAACAGCAGAACTTTTCCATCCAAATGAATGCCCTTCCATTGAATCTGGCTGTCCTGGGAGGCCACACGTTTCTCCAGTAGTGATGCTGTTGCTCAGAACTTGCTAGAAGTCTTTAGGGAACCTCTGTGAGAGCTGCAGCACCTTTTTTATTTTTTTGGTGTCATCCTCTGAGTGTGGATTTTCTGTTTTTAAACAGCCCAACATTTAGGAGGATATTTTCTAATGTGGCTCATAAACTGCCTTTGAAGCCCTTTCCCCCAAAGAGGAGTTCCAAATAATGTCTCCAACAAAGGTAGCTTTGTTGGAACTAAGGATGTGACTGCTTTGAAGGAGAAATGTTCATTTAGATTTCCACAGTCTGTTATGTTTGTTTTATTAAAAAAAAAGACTTGCAATTTTATAGTCACACTGTGTATGTTTTTTAAAGGTACTGCCTTCCCTCGGTAGTTTCCTCCCAACTTTGTACTACTGAGTTAGTGGGTGCCCTTGTTTTTAGTGTTTAGCCACCTGAGGAAAGGCCCTTCCCTCACCATGTTTATGATGCTAGCTTTCTGTAGGAATCCATTACCAGCATATGTGGACATATGGATTGATAAATGGGTATTTTGATCGAGCTGCGATACAGCCTCTTCTGGAGCCTAATGTTAAAAACAGCCCTGGGAGCTGGGGACAGCAGTAGCTGGAAGCAGCAAAGTGACACTTAAGTGCCAGGGCAGATCCGCAATTTCTGAGAACGAGATTTCAAGGCCTTGTGGTGGGGAAGGAGGAGTACATGTGGCAGAGTTTATATAAGGGAGTAAAGGACGGGGAGTCAAGGCCTGAATTCTAACCCTGGCTGTGCCTCAAGATGCTTTGTGATCGTGGGTAACTCCTTTTAATCCTTGGTGTGGTGTTTCCTGTCCATAAAACAAGGGATTCAGGCTAGATAATGTTCAGAGTCTGCTACAACTCCTTGGCTGTGGTGTGGTCTGTGCAGTCTCGGATGGGTACTGCCAACATCACAATTGTCTGGAGGGTGTGGGTCAGCAGGGAGAAATTGTTTCCTGCAATGGCTGAGCTTCCCTCCTTCATAATTTTGGAATTTGGGTCCTGAGGACTATAAGTTCAGTAAGGTACAAATACACTTGCTATTTATGTACTGCATAAAACTTAAGTGGATGTGAAATTTATTTTATACACTGAATCATATTTTCAATATCTTAGAGGACCTGGTTATTTGAAGGAACCCTGTGAAGACTAGTCTTCTGTGAAAGGAAGGATCCTTTTGTAAGGATTTATGTTATTAATTTAGTTTTTACCAAATGGACCCTTTAGAGAATGAAGCATCTGGATGAAGTCCAAGCTTCAGTGGCTTGTGGAAGACAGAACTTGACTCTCCACGCCTGCGTACCCCTTCAGGATTAGGACAGGGAGCGGCGGGCCCTACGCATACACGTGAACTGAGGAAAGGTTGCCTTTGCTTCACCCAATGATCCACCTAAAACTCCTCTTAATGTGCAGATTCGGGAGTGGGGCCCAAGATTCTGCATCTTACAGGCTCCCAGTTTGTGCCAGTTCTGTTTGGGCACCACACTTCTGAGTAGCAAGGTTTCAGAGGACCCTATGAAGTTTTTATTTATTCTCCAAAAATTTGGTGGTTAGACACATCTTTGTTTACAGTGGTGCTAGATATTATATTATTCTCTCTCTCTCAGAACTTATGACTTAGGCACACAAACAACAATGTAGATCAACACAAAAAATGCTCACACAAAAGTATATTTTAATGGGAATATAAAAGCATTCGAAGTAATTCCTAACTGAATAAATAAAGGATAATTAAACCAGCAGCCTATAGCAACCCTGCTTTACTGTTAATGGTATTTATGAGTTTATAACAGTAGTTTCCAACCTTGGCTATGCATTAGAAACAGTATTTTATAAATAATTAGTCCCACTGGGTCTCACTTCCAGAGGACTCTGATTCAATGGCCTGGGTTGGGGCCATGGCCTATGTATTTTTCAGAGGCTTTAAGAGGGGATTAGGATGCATAATTGGGATTGAAAAACCACCGATGTAGAGTTCATAAATGTGTCTCATTTGATTCTTAATCCTGTGAGGCCATGCAGAAGTAAGGAAATGATGTTCAGAGAATAATCACTTGGTGCCAAGCCCGTAGGTAGTGAATGGCAAAGCAGAACCTCAATCCCAGGTCTCTTGACTCCAAATATACAGCCCCACCTGGCTGCCCTTGCCCCATTCCTTGAAGCTCTATCATGGATTTGTTTTGTTCTGAAAACCAGATCACATCACAGGGTGCTTGTTCTAGTATCTCCATTCATGAACAAGTATGACCCAATTCATTTCACTTTTGAGCAGTTTCTTACCTGAGGTGGAAATGCAATAACCATTTCCTGGTAGGTATTGTAGGGAATAGATTGGTAAATATTAAGACACAGTTCACCATCCTCCACCCTGCCAAATTATGGACACAGTCCAGTAGGGGAGATAAGGCTTGTATATGTCTGTCATGTACTTGATCAGTGCATGTCTTCAAATGCCCTTGTATCTCAGAGCAGAGAACTGAGAAGCTTGAAGGAAGGCCTCATGGAAAAGGTGGCATTTTGGCAGTGGAGATTCAGAAAGCAGAGGAACTTCACTAGATGCAAGGTCCTGTTGAAGATTCAAGAGGATGAGACACATAATTGGGAGGTAGTGAGAGCATAGGGAATTTCCAAATTAGGCAGTAGTGTGATCAGAACTGTGCTCCAGGAGGAAGAGTAGAAGAAGGAACTGAGTGGAGAGACGACTGGAGTTGGGGATACCCAGTAGGAGGGTTTGGCCTTCGTTAGGCTGAAATGAAAGGGAGACCCAGAGAAGGTTGTAGTAAAAACAAGAGAGACCAACATGAGGGGCATTGCCAAAGTGGAATCAGTAAGCCTTGGCAGTTGATTGCGTTTGTTGGACAAGAAGGGTAAGATTTAAAAGCTAGATGTCTGAAAGAATGATGCTGCTGATTGAAATAAAGGAAGAAAGGATATATTTCTGGCTCCATCCTGTCCTAGGCGAGGCCTTGACACAAACCAGTGCTACTGCCTTGCTCTCAGCTTCAAACACCAGTACCTCATGCATCTTCTCTTTGGCTACCAGGTCTTGGCCCTGACTTCTGCCTCTTCAGCTGCCTGTACTGCCACTTGCACCTGTTCATCTGATACCTTAGCACCTCCCTGCTGGGTCCTTGGTCACCGCACTCTGCCAGCAGTACTCCATTGCAGTTGGTGGCATGTTGTTTGCCATCTCTTACATTGGCTTCACACTAGAAAGATCAGAAAAGATTCTTTCCTTTGAGTTCCAATTTTTCTCTAGTTGGCATCCACAATTTTTTAAAAAATGTTCCATGTTGTATAAAGAAGCATTGATTGAGAGGGGCTATTAATTCACATGTATGCCTATCATGGCTGGCTGGCTTCTTTCCTTCCTTCCTTCCTTCCTTCCTTCATTTCCTTTCTTTCCTTTCTTCTTCCTTTTTTTCTTCTTCTTTTTTTTTTTGAGACAAGGTCACTCTCTGTTGCCCAGGCTAGAGTAGCAGGAGTGCAGTGCAGTGGCGTTGTCATAGCTCACTGTAACCTCAAACTCCTGGGCTCAAGTGATCCTCCTGCCTCAGCCTCTCGAGCAGTGGGGACTACAAGCATGTGCTGCCACGGCTAATTTTTCTATTTTTTTGTAGAGACAGAGTCTCGCTCTTGCTCAGCCTGGTCTTGAACTCCTGGCCTCAAGTGATCCTCCCACCTTGGCCTCCCAAAGTACCAGTATTACAGGCATGAGCCACTGCACCTGGCCATCATGTCCCTTTTATAAAAATTAAACATGGGACCCTATTTTAGGATTTTTGCAGGGAGAATATTAAGATGCATTTTTGTTTTGTTTTGAAGAGATTAGAAGAGCAGTGGAAGAGAGGAGGCATGGCATTTGAGTTGTCAGCAGCCTCTGCAGTGTCAGGTCAATTACATCAGCACTTGGTCTGGACCAGAGAAAAGGAATAATTCTGCCTCCAGGGAATGTCAGGAAGACCTGATAATTATATTTGGCAAAGCCATGAGAAGTGGCTCTGTAATGCCATTGCTAAGAATTACCCTTTTAGTAGCATTTCTAGATGTCTGAGCTTTTCAAATGAATGGCACTTTTCTGCTGTGTCTTTCGTTTCTGTTGGACCGGGTCCCAGCTTGTCCTCTTGTTCTTCCTCATTTCCTTGCTTTGATATCAGTTCATGTTTTCTCTTCTGTTGTCCTCTTTCCCAGCCCTGCTTCTCCAAGCCCTCCTTCTGCACTCACAACAGTTTCCGCTGTTCTTGTTTAGAGGTGGACGCATGTGAGAATGTGTGTGAGGGGAGTGCTTGCCAAAGGACAGCATATTTGTTTTCACATTTGGTTATCAACAGGGCAAAGTTTGGCCTTAGACCAGCCAAGCTATTGATGACTTGCCTCCATGCTGCATTTGCTACGTTCATGTTGGTAGGACTCAGAAAAGTCATGGCAAAGGTTGTCGGTGATCCATGACTGCAACAAATTCTTTTCCTAATCGTGCCATATTTTATGCCCTTCACAATTTACTAATCTCTGCCTCAGTTTCTCCATCTGTGAAAGTGATGTAATACTTATCTACCTCCCTTGAATGTTGTGAAAATTAGTATATGTTGGTAAAACACTTTTAAAATAAAGAATGATGCAAAGCATTTTAACATTATTGTTGTCTTTGGGATATGGATGCCCTCCTGTAGAGATGCTGCCCCTTAAGGGAAGTATCCCAGGTTAGAAATGCCCAGGATATAAAACTTGCATAACAAATACAAGAGTGTGATTATTTTCTTTATGAAAAAATTCAATATGGCATTTTTTTAAATAGCCCTTTGGTGCGTTTAGAATGAGATTCAATTTATAGAAGTGTGATTTATGCAAGATTTTAAAAGAACACATCTATTGAACCTCTATTACCTAATATAATTGTTGGATTTGCAAGCTGATTATTAACCTAACTGTGCAGTTTGTCATCATTAGGTGGAAAATTTCAGTTTCTACATTATGCAGATGCCCAGATTGTGTGTGAAGGTTCTCACTGCTGGCACTGATTGGAATGGACAGAATGGTGACCTCGTTACTTTGGAGTGAGAGGCTCTGAAGCTCTAATTCCACTTGTAAAATGCCCTTACAGCACAGCCAGTTTTGGGGGAAAGGACTAACCATGTATGTTCACTAAAGAGCTGGGGCAGGGGGTCTTTATCCATAAACATGGGCTCCCTTTCTTAACTCCTGGTGATTTTGCTGAGATATTTAATTAGATTTTGGTCTGAGTTTTCTCTTCTATGGGTTTATTGGGGGAAAAATTCCAAGTCCAGTTATTTAAGAAATTGACTTTTTTTTTTTTTTTTACATCAAAAGGATACTTGTTAGAGTGGAGTACTGTAAGTAGCAGTGGAAGGCAAGGCTCCAGTTCCTTTTCTGTCCCGTCATCCGGTTCTGCTTCCAGCATAACCAAGAAGGAAACTCAGAGGCTGGTGCTCTGCTGGTGAGGTGCACATGGATCTAGATTCTTACCCTGAGTCTCCAGAGAGTTTCTTGGAATGGGCTGGTATCAGACCTTCTATAGCTGCAGTCCCCAACCCTGGGCCAAGGACCAGTACTGGTACATGGCTTGTTAGGAACCAGGCCACATCATTGCCTGAGCTCCCCTGCCCGCCACACCTCCTTCCCCTGCCCCGTGCCTGTTGAAAAATTGTCTTCCAGGAAACCTGTCCCTGATGCTAAAAAGGTCAGGGACCTCTGTTCCCTCTGTTCTAGAGGACTGCAAGGCAGTCACTCCAGTCACTCAGCCAGTAAGAAATGAGGGCTGGAGGGTGGTGGTGGAGATCTGCTCTCATGTGGTTATTCGGAGTCCCAGGCTGAAAGGGCAAGAGCTATCCAGGGGAAGCTGTTCTCAGGGCAGAAGTACAGCGGGCAAGCCCAACTGTAGAAGGACACTTGAAGTTTCAGTGTTGTATCTGCTAACATCTCTTTGGCCAAAGCATGGAGCCCAGAGTCAAGCAGAGGGAAGTAGACTCCTCTTAAGAAGGTGAGGGGAGGAGGTGAATATCTTGGAACAATAATCTAATCCACCATAGTACCACAAGTGGGAAGGGAACTAGTGGGATACCAAGGAGTTGAGATTATATTACAAATCAAGGAACAGGGAACCTAGGGGAGAAGGGCATCCCTGTTCCTCATCTTCTAGTGAGACACTACTTCTTTCCTTCCTCTCAATTTTTTTTTTTTTTTTGGTGGGAGAGGCTTTAAAATGGTGATAATTATAAAATATCCTTTCTAGGTTTGTTGGATTAAATGAGTAACATATGTATTTGGAATAGAGAGCCTGGCATATGATAAACACTGTAAGTTTTAGCCATATTTTTTTCTCAAGGTCATATGGCTTCTACCTGGGGATGGAGAGGTTTGAACTCACGTGATTTAGCTCCAGAGTTCATGTTCTTAAGAATCACAATACACAGCTTTTGTATTTAGGGTCTGAGTCTACATCTTAGCTTTGCAAAGAATGTGACTGTCTGAGTATTAGACCTTCATCTGCAAAATACCTACTTCCCATGATTGCTATAATTACATGAGAATATGGAAGAGCCTTGTAAACTGTAAAATTAAAAACAAAACAAAAATCCCTAACCCTCTCTTCTGATCTTTTGTGTTATAAGAGTCCAAGACTATCTTTTCTCCCTTCACAAAACCCTACCTTAATTTCTCCCTCCAACCTCGCTGCTGTGTGATACTCCCTGAACACAGTCACCAGTCTCTCAGTTTCAGAGCCAGGCTCCTTCTGTTGGTCCCTCTACCTGGAATGTTCTTAGCCTCTCTACAAACCCTTCCCCCTCACCTATGCTGCTGAAGTGTTCCATTCTTTAAGGTCAATGAACACCAGGACTCATTCCTAGAACCTGATCTATGGTCCCAGCTTTGTGGATAACTCACATGTGATCCTGGGCAAGTTACTAGGTCTCTCTGGATGTTAATTTCCTTGTTTGTAAAATAATGGTGTTGGAGGAGAGGATCTCTAAATTCCCTTCTCATGTTCTAATTAGTCTAATCAGAATTAGTCTAATCAGAAAGTTAAAACTAACCTTTTCAATTTATTCATGTAACCCAAGTTTTCAATTTAGCATTTTCCTTAAAAGATAATGTGTCCACAAATGGAATTTCAGATACTCCATGCAAGTGGATCAGCCCCAAGGTTGAACACACCATTTGTGAATGTTATTGATATTACGATAATGATTGTACTTAAACTGTTTATAACACAAGCTAAATATAGGCAATACAAGAATTTCTATACAATGGGAACAAAAGCGTTGTTGCTTCTCCAAATGTAATTTTTCCAACAAAATGTCATTTCTGTTTATTTTAACTACTTCAAATTGCCCAATTCTATAGATTATAGAATACTTCTATTTTATAAATTTCCCTCTTGTAAGGCAATGATGTGCTCAGAGTATGTCGATTTTTGTAAATGCTTTTGAAATTCTTATCAGTTCATTTTAGTAGATGATTTCTATTGTAAAATCAGGGCTATCTGAAAACCTGCTTCAAATGGAAGGAAGTCAGCATTTACTGAACATTTTCTGTGGGCCCTAGGCATGTTTATATATTATTTCATTTAATTCTTAAAATACTCTGCAGGTGTAGGTAATATTATTCATATCTTATAGATAAGAAAATGAAGCTTGGAGAGGTTAAGTGACTTGTTCAAAATCACATACACAAAGTTCTGGAGATGGATAGTGGTGATGGTTGCACAACGATGTAAACATACTTAATGCTACTGAATTTTACACTTAAAAGTGGTTAAATGGTCTGTTATGTTTCACCACAATAAAAAAGGAAGTGGGTGTGGTAGCTCACACCTGTAATCCTAGCACTTTGGAAGGCTGAGGCGGGAGGATCACTTGAGGCCTGGAGTTTGAGACCAGCCTCTAGCCTAGATGGTCTAGGGATTAGACCATCTCTAATCATTAATCTCTAATCATAGTCTCTACAAAAAAAAAATGTTTTTAATTAGCTGGGTATGGTGGTACGTGTAGTCCTAGCTACTTGGGAGGCCTGTAGTCCTAGCTACTCGGGAGGCTGAACCAGGAGGATTGCTTAAGACTAGGAGTCTGAGGTTGTAGTGGGCTATAATGACACCACTGCACTTTAGCCGGGGTGACAGAGTGAGACTCTGTCTCAAAAAAAGGAAAAGAAAAATCACATAACTGCTAAGTAGCTTAACTAGATTTAGATCTGAAGTCAGTAAGCTTTGATTGGTCTATTTATGACATGGGAGAAAATAAGCACTATGATTGGCTGGTTATGTTCATCAAAGATCTGCCAGGAGACTGAGAAGCCTGAAACAGAGAGAAACAGAGAGAAGAGTTAAGTGAGGTTAAAGGTGTCAGCAGTGGCAAAGGTGGTAATCCCAACTGCGTCTGACAGCAAACTGAGATCCAGTGACCAAGGCAAAAAAAGAGGTCACCAATCAGTCTTGCCATTTAGATCAGTGTTTCTCAAATGTCAATGTACACAGGAATCATCTGGGCATCTTATTAAAAATGCAGATTTTGATTCAGTAAGTCCGGGGTGGAGCCTCATTTTGCATTCTTAACAAGCTCTCAGATGATGGTGATATTGCTGATCCATGGACTAAACATTGCATAGCAAAGATTAGATCACAGTGACCACCTCCAAAGTGGTTCTCTACGTGTGGTTTTCAGATCCCTTGCACCAGAGTATCTGGGGTGCTTTCACAAAGCAAATTCTGGGCCTCATCCCAGACCTACTGAATCAAGATCTCTGAGGGCAGTATTAGAATGTACACTTACACTTCCCAGTTGCTTGTTATGTATAGGTGTTTGAGAACCACTGGTAATAGGACATTATCATGTCATGATAATTAAAATCACTTCACTTGCTTACCCACTTCCAGTTTATAAAAGCCTTTTCACATTCTATTTCTCCTATACCTGTACAGCAGGCTGATGAAGCTGACACTGTTAGCTCCACTTTGCACGTGAGGAAACTGACATCTCTAATCATTAAGTGCTGGACTCAGAGGTTTTCTGACTCCCAGGAAAGCATTCTTTTTATTATCTTGTGGCTCACTCTCCCACTTTACCGTATCCTTACTTATACTCCTACACAAATTATAAGTTCTTTTATGTCTAGAAAGCTTTGCAGAGCAATTTTCTTGCTATGATGCTTTTAAAGATTTCAGTCTAATTTAGTACATTAAGCAGCACAGTTTATGCTTATGAGCATAAAGCTATGCAAGGTCATGGCAAAAAAATGTTTGGTGAAGTAATTAAGAAATAGACCTTACTGAGTTTTTTAAAAATCTTCTTTTAACCCTTCATCTAGATTTACCAATTATTAACAGTTTGCTTTCCTCTCTCTTTCAACCATTTGAAAGAAAGTTGCAGACATCATGACACTTCACCCTCTAAATACTTTAACATGCATGTATGAAGAATAAGAACATTCTCCTAGATTGCTATGATCCCATTATCACACCTAAGAAAATTAGCGTTAATTCAGTATCATACACAGTCAATATTTGAATTTCTCCAGTTAACTTAATATCTCATATTGCTGTTTATTTTCTCAGATCCAATCAAGGTTTATTGCATTTGGTTGTTTTGTCTCTGTATGCAGCTTAGAACAAACCTTATTTTTTGTCTTTCATGACATTAAATTTCTTTTTAAGTCCAGGCCTCGTAAAGTGCCCACATGCTGGATTTATTTGATTACTTCCTTGTGATTAGATTCAGGTTAAACTTTTTTGGCAAGAATATCATGTAGATAAATGTCATGTACCCCTCTCATTCCATAATTTTGGAAGGCACATCCTGGCAAATTGTCCCACTATTGGTGATGCTAAATTTGATCACCTGGTGAAGGCAGTAGCTGCCAGATCTTTATTTCTTTCACAAGTAATCTGTGTTTTCATTTCACTGGGGATTGCAAAATGGTGATTAGATCAGTTTTGACCATTTGTCAGCATTCATATGGAAAGAAGTTGTGCTAGGGTTTGAGATAATCTGAATTTAGGTCACCTCAAGTCATGCTGGCTACTGAGAAAGCAAAGGCTGCACTTTGCCCCATGTTTCTCTAGGGATCTTTTCCCTTAGAACTCTTTTGCTGGAGGCGGGAGCATGAGGGGTAGTCTCCACCACACCCCCTACCTCCACCAAGAAACGCCCACCTGAGGAGAAAAGGCTCCTTCCTTTCCCTGAGCATCCTGGCTTCCGCTTGCCTCTCTGATGTCTGCCTCTGGTGCTATCAGTCTCGCCTAAGCTCTGCCGGGGACAATCATATGCTTTCTCTCCCATCATCATCAGTGACCACTTCAGGTTTTTTCCACCCTTTGCAAATCTGACCCAAAATTTCTATGTAGTAGGGACTTGGGCAGCGATCTGGTTGGAAGGGTGGGATCCGGGTACTTGTCTTGAAGTGGTGTCTGTTGTATGGATTGTTAAGTCATAGACCAGTTTTTTAAAAAGTAATATTTTACATAAGATTGAGAAAATGCAATTGCCTACATCAGAGACGGTGATGAAGATTGGGGTAGGGAGGCTAAGAGGGAGCTGACGGAGATTATAGTGGGGCTGAATGCAGCCACTCCCCCACACTCTCATCCCTCACCGCCCTCGCCCCCTTTCTCTTCAGAGAACATGGAAGCCACAATCCAGAAATTTCCTCGGTATTTCAAAACCCCACTACAAACCACCTGCATCAGTCCCCATTCTCTCTGCCTTCCTTCTTGTTACAGAGAATAAAGTGTCTTCTCTCAAAACCCAATTCTTTCATCTGGCGCTTTGAATTCCACTCCTTCCGGTCTTCTCAAGAATCTTACACAACTGATTACCCTTTTTCCTGGGTTGTATACTCAAGTCTCCCCTGGCCCGTTCTTGGATCTTTATCATCATCATTTAAATATTTTACAGTCTCATCTTAAAAAGTCCTTCCTCCACCCACAGTCACCTCTTGCTTTGTTTCTCTTCTTCCCTTCACAGCTGAGCTGTCTAAATGTCTCCACTTCCTACTTCTTACTCATGACTCAATAAACTCTATTCTGGATTCTTCCCCAACTGCTTTACCAAATGGCTCTTGCAAGGATCACCGATGACTTCCAGTGACTGTAACTGTTGGACACTATTCAGTACTCATCTTGCGTGACCTCTCAGCAGCATTTGACCAGTTGACCACATCCTGCTTTTTTTTCTTCAGTTTTTTTTAAAACAGGGTCTCACTCTGTAGCCCAGGCGGGAGTGCAGTGGTGCGATCACAGCTCACTGTAACTTCGAGCTCCTGAGGCTCCACCTCAGCCTCCCCAGTAGCTAGGACTACAGGCTTGCACCATCATGCTCAGCTAATTTTTTAATTTTTTGTAGAGATGGGGATTTCTCTATGTTTCTCAGGCCGGATTTGAACTCTTGGCTTCAAGTGATCTTCCCACCACAGCCTCCCAAAGTGCTGGGATCACAGGCCTGAACCACTGTACCCAACCACATCATGCTTCTTGAAACACTTTTATTCTTTGGTCACTGTGACACTGTTCTTTTCTGACAGTTCCTTTGCAGTTCCCTCTATTGGAGTTCCTCAGCTTCAGCCTGGCCCCTCTTCTCTTCTTATCTCATAGTATCTCATTAAATCATAACACATCCATAACTTCAATTAATTTATTCTCTGTTGCTTCCCACATGCATATGCCCAGTAGGAATCTCTCTTATGATCACCAAACTTAGAAATCCAACCGTTGCTGAACACTTCCACACAGATGCCTCACTGGCCCCTCAAACTCAGTGTGCCTAGAACTGAAGTCATTCTCTCTCCAAACCTGCTTTTTCTCCAGAGTTGCCTATTTGAGTAAATGCCACTGAATCTGGGGATAATCCTTGCTTGACACTTTCTCTTCCTTACCCCCCACATCTAGTCAGTCACCAACTTCTGTTGATTTTACTTCCTAAATCTAATTAATTAACTTGTCCCCATCTTCTCTAATCCAAGCCACCATCATCCCTCACCTGCACCACTGCAATAGTCCTCTCATGGTTTTCCTGCACACATTTTGCCTTTCCAATCCTTTCTGCACTGTTAATGTTTTTAAAAGATCATTTGGTTAACTGAGTAAACTGTAAGTTATGTTAATTATAGCTCAGTTAACCAAATGATCTTTTAAAAACATAAATCTGAGCAGGTTATTCCCTGTTTATAGTGTTAAAATCAAGTCTGAACCCTTACTCTGGCTTAAAGGCCTATATGATCTGCCCACCCTGTGCTACCTGAGGCCTCCAACTTCATTCTCTGTCATTCACTCTCCAGGCTTCAGCCACAGCTGCCTTTTCTTTGTTTCTTGAACTTGCCGTATTCTTTATCTCATTTTTACATGTTGAACTTTCTTCATAGAATACTGTTCCCTCTCTACCTCTTTTTACTGTTCGTCAGTCTTCCAGCCTCAGCTTAAATGGCACTTCTTCTGAGAAGCTTTCCTTGATACCTCCAGTTCCTGGTATGTTAGGGGTCTGATGCTTTCAGAATCCTTTGCAAAACCCTTCACAACTGTAATCTACTGCTTAAAGTTTGACCTTTCTGTTAGACTATAGGACAGGGACTGCGTCTATCTTGTTCACCTTTTTGTCCTCACAATTGCCTAACATGATTGACTGGCACATCATGGGCATGTGATTCATCTAAATGCTGTTGGATGAATGTTGGATGCATGGGGGTACTGTCCCAGCACCCATGCCCTGCCCTGACCCCTGGTCTCATGGTTGTTGAAGTCACCAATACCAAAGTTGCCTTATGTTTTATCACTATTAATCTGTGCTAAGAGAAACAGCTTCAGAATGTGGTCTTGTTGTGACATCTTTACAAGTCCCTTAATTAGGAATCTACACTAAGTGTCTGAGTCCAGTTGTATTAAACCTGACACTGAACTCCCAGACCATTAGACTTTAGGGAATAATTTTTAACTGGGAGCCAAGGGAGAAGAGTTAAAAAAAAAAAAAACTGTTGATTCAATTCAAGTTCATATACCGATGAGTTGATATATACAGTAAGGCATGGGTGGATACACACATGTAAATGTGCATGTACAAACACAGGGCCCAGCTGTCACGGTCCAATATGCATGCATACACACTCTCACAGGGGCAACCTGATATATACTCACTTCTTACATTTGTACACAGAGGAAAATGACATATGCTTGGCACTTACGCATATGTACAGAGGCAAGCTGATACACTCATTACATATGTACACACAGGCAAATGACATATGGTCAATACATATGTATACATACAAAGGCAAGCTGACATACTTAAACACACACAGTGGTAAAATGTAATTATTTAGTTCCATTTGACTCACTTTAATTCTTCCAGGTACCCAGCTCCTTGCTTTATCTTCCTTTCAGGATTCTTAGCTCAGTAGATGCCATTGTCAAGTTCCCAGGCTCTTGTCCTTCCCTTTGACTCACCTGGCTTTTTGTCACCGCTTTTCCTCCCAGCAGCTTGGCTGCCCCCACCAGTCACCAGGCTGCCCTCCTGCAGGCCTCTCTAGCAGGCAGCCAGCCTAGATGAGCTCTTCTGATGGCTGATGTTAACCCTTTGGGTTTTGATTCGGAGTACGGGCTTTGGAGTTAGAAACACCTGGTCCCAGCCCTGCTGCCCACTAAGTGTGTAACCTTGGGCAAATGACTCAACCTCTCCACACCTGCTTTCTCAATTATAGAATGAAGATAATAATACAGTGCCTTCCCCATCAGGTTTTTGGTAGTATTACATTAGGTAATTTATGTGGAGCTCTTAGCCTAGTATGTAAGTGCAGTTAATGGCAACTGTCATGAACAATAACATTTATCATGTGCTCTCTATGCCACTACTACTTCTAGCCAATTATCGTGTTTTTATGATGTACTAAGCATGGTAATAAGCACATTACATCTATGAACCCATTTTATTCTTACAACAACCCTGCAAAGTAGTAAAAATTTATCTCCATATTACACATGATCAAATTGAGGCTGGAGAAGTTAAGTAACTTGCCCAAGGTCATAGAGCTAGCAAGGGGCAGAGCTAAGATGCAAACCCAGACGGTTTGGTTCCAGAGTCTACACTCTTAATTATTATGCTATACTTCCTGCTTCCTTTTATGTGTGATTGTTTTTGTTAGAGAAACTATGTCTTTGGTACACTCCTTTATGAACTAAAACCTTTGGAGAAATTTTTAGATTGTGGCTGAAATTTTCCATTTGCTGAAAGTTCAAGAAAAATCTTAATTCTATATTCGGAGCAATGCTGAACAACTGAATGACAAGAAGACCTGCAGAAAAACCCAGAGATGCCTCCTCAGTCTCTCCACCCACTCACAGGGACTGTCTGGGTGAGAAGCCTTTCAAGCTGACAGAATGATGATAGTGAGAAAGCCTGTTCTCCCCCAGGCAGAGTTAGGATATTTCTCTGGATTTCTATAGCACTTGTGTTGAGATGTCTGTAACCCTTGCCTTCTTGGCTTCTGCCAATTGTCTAGATGACTGAGGACCATTAAGGGGAAGTGTGTAACAATAATAGTGCCTTCCACCAGAGTCCCCACCGGTGTATTAATAATCATAAGACACCCAACAAAATCTTCTGATACTTACGGGGTGGTCAGGATGACTTGACTTCGGTGGCTGCAATGTAGATAGTGCCAATCTTTGCTTCATCTAGTATCAGATGATGATGCTTCTCCTTCTTTTCATCCTAGTGATTTGGTGGGGCTTTGGAGTGAGAATGAACCAAGTGACTCCAGCTTCCTAGCTTTGTGGCCTTGAGTACTTAACCTCCTTAGGCCTTTGTTTCCTCATCTGTAAAATGGAACTAATACTTACCAGCAAGGTGGGTGGGAAGATTAACGACAACAAATACAAAGTGGCTGGCATTAGCTGGGATGTAGCAGGTCCTCAGTGTATTATAGTTAATTATTGTGGCTCAATCCAACAATTATTCTCTCCCACCAACATTAGTATTATTGGTCTCCCCTACTGGACCAAAAGCTCAAAAGCTCTATAAGAAGCAGAGACTTTGTTTTGTTCACTGCTGTTTCTCTGTATCTACAACACTGCCTAGATCATAGTAGGTGCTCAGTAAATGTTTGTTGAATCAATGAATGAAGTTCTAAACAAGTTGACCTTACTCGTACGACACTGGCCAGCATTCAGACCCTCTTACTCGCAGGCCCTTTGCTCGTGGTGTTCTTCCCTCTGCCTGGAACACTCCCTCTTCGTCTGGTTAACTTCTACTACTCATGGTTAGCACAAGCCTCACTCCTTCAGGGAAACCTCTCTGAAATTCCCTTCTTAGCATCCGTTAACAATGTTGCAATTTTACTTTTATTTGTATAACTGCTTAATTAATATGTGACTGTAAACTTTCTAAGGACAGGGGCCAGGTCTGTTGTACTTATCATGGTATGTATTTCCGGGTACTAGTAGACCTTCTGTACAAATTTGCTGAATGAATTAATAACTTTCCTCTCTCTCTCTCTTTCTCTCTTTTTTAAAGACTCCTCTCTCTAGAAAGTGGAGTCCAGTCTCTTAAATTTGATCAGAGGTCGATTTGTGCCAGTGCTGCATCATAAATAATCCCTTTCTCGTTTCTGGGTCAAGCACTGTGACTCTCTCTTATGGGGCTAATTTGTCAGTCCCAAAGTGTCTTATTACCGTTTATCAGGACTTCATTATGCAGCAAGACCCTCCAACAGAAGGTCCAGAAAAGTCAGGATTTCGGTGGGACTTCGAATATGAAATGGGATTTGCCATTTCCTCCTATGCCACCTTTGCTCCATTTCTCACACTGAGTTGTAACTGTTAAATTTTCAGGTGTCTCCTCCCCTCCCATACCATAAGGCAGGATTATTTCTTGCCGCCAGAGGCCATTATAGTCCCTAGCATGCAGTGAATGCTCATAAGTGTTTCTTGGAGGAATGCAATGTTTTCCATGAGTGAAGCTTTATTGAGGACAGAAAGCAACTCACAGGAGAGGGCACTACCTCTGTCATTTTTGTTTTAAAACATGAGCCAATAAATCTTTTTGTTTACGCTAATTTGGATTGGGTTTTCTGTTACTTGGAACTGAAAACATTCTGACAGAGCGTAACTAGTGGTATTCAAGTAGAGGCTCTCCGATAGATTTTTGTTGAAAAATATTCACTCTGTATTCACCCCTTCTTAGCTCCTTAAGAAGAATATCCTTCCCTACCTCTTGTCTTCAGGCTCAGCTATGGGACTAGTTTTAGCTAGTGGGATGTTAGCAGGCATGTACAAGCAGCAGTATGAAAAATGCCAGCGTGGTTGGGCATGCCCCCTTGCACCACTGCTATCTCCATGACCAGAGTGACTCCTGGGTAGCTGCTGCCCCTTAAGCCAATGAATACTGATAGAGGGAACCAGAGCTGACTTGCACACAGGAGCTAAGCCCAGCTGGACCTGCCTTGTAGCAGAGCCATCCAGCCAGGCCTAGCCTAGAACAAGCAGCCAACCTCTAGCCAACCCCTAGAATGCTTATTGTGGCATGCTGCTAAGATTTGATGGTTGGTTGTTATGGAGTAATAGCTAACTGATCAAGGTTAGATCAAGGGTTTCTGAACTTGACAGTGCATCTGAGTTACCTACAGAACTTTAAAATAAATAAGAGATACTTGAGCATCAGTCAGACTGTCTGGAGTGATGTTCAGAAATGTATATTTTTATTAAACTCTCTGGGTGGTTTTTAAGTAGTGATTCTCATACCTTTTTGCTATCTGGTATTTTGGGGTCACGAATATTAAAGTACGTCATGGGGATTGTATTAAATCACCTCTAAGGTCTTTTTTCCTCTCTGAGATTGTATGATTGAAGTCAGAGAAATACTGTTTCTGAAGTAGAGTCCTTTTCAATTTGGAAACTTTTGATAAATCTGCACTGAATTTTTCTTATCTAATTTGGAGAAAGATGCAGATGTAAATTAATTTGTGATTATGGCCCCAGGATTTTTGGCTTTTTATTCAAGGGTTGTCACCTCTTAGTATTTTTCTGGGTTATGGTGAGCAGTGAAATGAAAATTCAGGGTAGAATACTGGGGCTGGGAGAACCAAGACACAGGTGAGGAAAGAAGCATGGGAGAGGCCAAGCTTAGCAGAGAAGCTGCTGAAGGAGTGATCTGAGAAGGAGCCTTCAGCTGTGGCTTAGGAGTCAGGAACCTGGGATCACATCTGGTTCAGGAAAACCAGAAGTTTAATTTTAGTTGTAATAATTGCCATGTCACTCACTACTAACAGTTTAGAAGTTTGAGGCAAATCTTAATAAAATGGTACAAAATGTGAATTTATTTATAGAAAAAGCATGATGAAAGTGTAATTTAAAAGGAAGTCACAGTCACTTTTTAAAATTATAACAAAATATTTTCATTGAAAAAATTCAGATGATACAGAAAAATATATAGGACAAGTATTTATTACTTATGAGCCTATCTTTCATAGATAACTGCTGGTAATATATTGCTGTATAGTCTTTGTGACTTTTTTGTCTATGAGTGTGCATATTTTAGAAAAATAGGATTTTCTTATTACTTATTAGTATCCCACTTTTTTCTACATCAGTAAACACTAATGTAATCATTGTTAAAGCTGTGTAATATTCCATTGTACAAAGAGGTACCATACTTTACTGAACTGGTCCCCACTGATGGACATTTAGGTTATAAAGGCTGTGATGAACATCCTTGTATATACAATTTTTGTGTGCTTGTCCAATTATTTCTTTAGGATAAATTCCAATAAGTGGAATTTATACATTGAAGGGTAAGCCCATCTTAAAGGTTTCTGATACATAGTCAAATTGCTCTCCCCAAATGTATAAACTAATAGTGCTAGGTTTGTCAACACTTTTAACTCTTGTGAACCATCCAAAGGGAAAAAAATTTCTGTGGTTCTGATCTGCCTTTTTAAAAAAATTTTTTTTAAAGAGATGGGGGTTTCACTATGTTGTCCAGGCTGGTCTAACTCCTGGCCTCAAGCAGTCCTCCAGCCTCAGCTTCCCAAAGTGCAGGGATTACAGGAGTGAGCCACTGTGCGGGGCCTAATCTGCCTTTTATTACTAGTCAGTTTAAATCTCTTGTCATGTATTTATTGTCTGTACTTTCTGTGAATATGTGTCAAGCTTCCCATTTTTCTATTATTTCAACTGTTTCTTCTTGACTTATATTACCTCCTTATATTAAGTATATTGTTTCATATTTACATTGAAGACATTTTTCCTAATATGGTTGGTTTGTGGTGGCTTTTCACACATTTCTTAATTTTATGAGCCAAAATCATCAGTTTTTCAATGAGATTTTAAAATTCCTTCTGAGGTGGGAGGCAGCATAATAGAATGAAAAAGGCAGGGGACTTTGGAACAATTCAGTCCATGATCTTCCTACCTATGTCCAGGTAATACCTAGCAAGATGTGGTAGGAGGAGCAGTGGGCTGGGAGTCAGATCACTTTACCTCTCTGTGTCCCAACCTCCTCCGCTGTAGAATGGAGATAAGAATGAAAACTCCCTTGTCGGGCTGTAAAAAAGAACTGGAGAGAATGCACATAAAGAGCTTTCTCCAGGCTTTGTATATAGCAAATCCTCTCTAAATCTCAGCTCTTATTAGGGGGAGAGAGCAATACAGACTTCTAAAAACTATCTTAAATTCAGTTGTATGCGAGCATATGGGAATGAGGTGGAGGGTGAGGATTCTAGAAATTTAGCCATTCACCCAACATCTCTGAGAACTGCATAGCTGGAGTCAGAACTTGGGTTCCAATCCTGATCCTGCCCATTTCTCGGCATGTGACCTTGGACAAGTCACCTTTACCTCTCCGCGGCTCAGTTTCTTCACCTAGAAAACAGATACATAATAGACCACCTGCCCTTCTCTCCCAGCGGGGTTGCTGGGCGAAGGAAATGCTTCAAAAAACGCCCACAAAGGGCGGCAAACATGTCTGTTACGGTAATGCCCACGGAGCATCCTCGGCGCCGCGCAACCGCAGCGGCGGCGGCGGGACGGAGGGGTGTCTGCGACCCCGGCCCCGCGCTGCCGCCGGGCCGCACGAACAATAGCTCCCCTGGAGGCCGCGCCGGCCGCGGGCGGGGGCGGAGCTGTCGGCGCGGGCGCCGGGGGTGTGCGCGGGGCGGGGTCGCAGCCACCCCTCCCGCCCGCGGCTCCGTCACGCGCCCCTCACCGGGCGGGCTGGGGTCTTTGTGACGCGGTGGCGACAGCCGCGGACACAAAGGGAAGGCGAGGAGGCGAGCGAGGGGCTGGGCCCGCCCCCGCCCCGCGACCCCCGCCCGCCGCGCGCGCGCTCGCTCGCTCCCCCAGCCTCAGGCCCCGCCACGCCGGCTCGCACCCTCGCGCGCACCCTCGCGCGCGCCCGGACCCACCGACTCCGTCCCGAGCGCGGCGGGCCGGGCCTGGCGGGCGCTGCGGGCGTGGCGGGGATGCCGAGGGGCTGCTCCCAGGCTCGGCGGCGCGGCTGCTAGGAGGCGCCGAGGCAGCGGCGGGGCTCTCGGTGAGCGGCTGGATGCCCCCGGCCTGCGGCTCCCTGCGCTTCCCGCCGTCCAGGGGCGCCAGTCATGGGCGCCGCGGCCGCTGAGGCGCCGCTCCGGCTGCCTGCCGCGCCCCCGCTCGCCTTCTGCTGCTACACGTCGGTGCTGCTGCTCTTCGCCTTCTCTCTGCCCGGGAGCCGCGCGTCCAACCAGCCCCCGGGTGGCGGCAGTGGCGGCGGCGGGGACTGTCCCGGCGGCAAAGGCAAGAGCATCAACTGCTCAGGTAGGAGCGGCCAGAGCCGACACCTGGGGCCCCTCCCTCTGCCGCCGCCTCCCTGCTTGTCCCCGCGGCCAAGCTAGGAAAGACCCCGGCGTGGGGGTCCCGGGGAGCCGGGCCCGCGGGCAAGCGAGGGCAGAGGGCAGGCGCGAGCGTGCGAGGTGGGCTCGGGGACGGCCGCTGGGGATGGGGAGTGGCCCTGCGTGCGTCCGCGTGTGTCGAGTGCCTGGGCGCGGGCGGCCCCGCGTGTTGTGCGATGCCGGGCGGCCGGCCGGGGCTCCCGGTGTGGTCGTGGGTGTGCTCGCGGGAGCGCGTGTCTGTGTTGTGGAGGCGCAGGGGAGGCGGGCGGCCAGGCGGGGATCGCTGTGTGTGTAGTGTTGCGGTGGGAGACGGTGAGGGGCTGGGGGGCCGAGGCCAAGGTTCGGAGGGATTGACCATGTGCTGGGGGGTTCTTCCTTAAGGCACTGGGGTCTCAGAGACGTTGTATGGTTAAAGGGAACGGGTTGCCCTGAGGACACGGGTTGGCGATGTAGAGTGACTGTGTGTGTGTGTGTGTGTGTCGTTTTGGTTCAGAAGTGGGTTCGACCCCGGGTCTGAGGGTATAGACAGGAGAAAGTCCCAGGGCCCGTGTAGTGACCCTGTGCTTTTTGTGTGTTGTGTGTGGGTGAAGCCTGGGGCTGCCTTACTGTGGAGGTGGGATGGGGGTCCTGGAGCGAACCCGGTTTGTGTGGATTCAGAGAGAGGAGGCTGGTTCGGGAGTCATCCTGTGTAGGGTTTGGGTATAGAAAGAGGTAATTAGGTCTCAGGGAGTGCCCTTGTGTAGCAAGGTGTAACCCTGGGTTATTAAAGCGCTTTAGAAAGAGAAAACTGATTCTGAGGGAATGATGCTGTGCGTGCGTGCGTGCGTGTGTGTGTGTGTGTGTGTGTGTGTTTGCGTTTGCTGGAGGGCTTGGAGATTGACAGCAATGGGAGCCAGGGAGTGACCTCTCCCCTCTCTCCAAGGCCGCCTGCCCCCCCCCACAGCTGTTGGAAACAAAGAGCTTGCTGGGGCTTTAATGAATGACACTGGGGAGGGGGCGGTAAAGTTCCCTCTTCCTTTCTAAAGGGGTTCCAGAGGAGCCCAAGGATTCAGGCTCTGGGGCAAGGAGCAGCATCCAGGTCTCATTTGGGGTGGATGGGTCCTCCTAGAGATGTCCTAGCAAATGCTAGTGATCTTAAGCCACATCCTTACTAACTTGCCTTTTTATCAATTCTCAACCCTCCACTTGTCTTCTTACAACCAAGGGGGGAGTATGGGAGGAAGGATGGACATCAGGCCACTGGGGATCTGCTGGCCTGCCTGCTGGACAACCTTTGTACCCTTGGGCTCTTGAAGGGGCATTGTTTCTGGGGGAGTGAGGAAGGAGCAAGAGGGCCTCAGCACAGATGCTTATTCTACCCTAAATGAAGAAAACCTTTGGCCTGCTGTTTAGGTTTGAAGGCTTAAAATTTTTTGATAATTTTCATATATGGTATGTTTTATGAGGGGGGAGAGGTTTTGAGCACAGTAAACAGTGGGTCTGTTCATTAAAAGCTTTTCCATCCATGAAATAACTTTTATTTTTCTAATGTTAAATGGGATATGGGATAATGCTTTAATAAGTAGTCACACTTTAAGAATAAAAACCATTTGTTTATTAGAGTTCCCTTTTTGTAACAAATATTAGTTATCAAACTTGTAAGTGATCACACCATGTCAAAATATTTTACTGGCTAATGTGCTGTGGCTATTTGTTCTTGCTAAGCTAATTTGTCCTTAGCAAAATATAGTGTGTGTGGATGGATGTTTTTGTGTATGCTTTCTTACTCTTTAGTGCATAATACAAGTTTTAAGAAAGGAAATAGAGGGCTGGAAACCCACATGGTGTGGGAAAAAGGGGTTATGGCCCTTGCTAAACAGCTGTGTAATTTGAGGCAAATTACTTAATTTTTCTTGGTTTCCTTTCCTTTTAAAAGAGAGACTTGGATTTAGTAATATCTGAGCCTTCTCTCAAGGAATATTTATTCATTGATATAAATGTCAATAAAGTAGGCTGATCTGATAAAATGTTTCCTAGCGCTAAGATATACTTGAATAACTCTGGGTCTTAAAGCTAGAGTTTTAACTAAATGATGTTTGTAGATTCTTGTTATAACTATTTCTAGGACAAAGACCTGGGAATGATTCATATGGAAAAAATATTTTTTAATTGCTGAATTTGAGAACCACAGTAATCCAATCTGGACATAGGCATTTCTTAATGTAGTTTGAGATTGTGTGTAGGCTTTTTAGTAATTTATTACCTAAGTATTTTCCATACAAACTGAAGTTTACTCTGTCGTATATTTGAGTTTTAGAATCTAAATGCTGGCCATGACTCCCTGCTGATTTTCATTTTTGGTTTTAGACCATCATTTCGCCTCCCGTGGCCTCTCTGGAGCTGAATCTGTGAGGCTTTGTGTGTTGGGTCACTCACAGCTTTTTGACACTTGCTAATGTGAAGAGCAGGTCTATGGCTTTATTAAATTAAAAAGAGGTGATCTAGATTGTGAAAAAGGGTGAAACTCGGTAGTATTTTACTGGAGGCTTCCCACCAACTTGGTTGATATTGATACATTAGTCAACCAGATGTTCAACCAGCCAAGCATCCTCTTAGTTGAATTTAACAGATTTTCAAGCTTCTGCTGTTCAACATTTTCCCATTTTGTTCACCAGCCAATCATTAAAAGAGTCTGTCAGATTGTCTTGTTAGAATCAATATGTATATGTCTGTATCATCCTCCCTTTTTCCATTTTGTTAATAGTAATCCTATTAAAAAGCAAATGTTGTATAGCGTGCCTTAATAAAGAGCTCATGGTGGCTTTCTCTTTTTATTGTATTCAAAGCTTTTTTTCTCATTCTGGAATTTTTCAGCAGATATGTGGTAAGTTTACTTATAGATGTTTTCCTGGATCTGCATTTCCTCCTTTTATTAATAAATGAGGATGCATTCTCTCATTTCCGGTCTTCTAACACCTTGTCAAGATAGCTAATTAGCGATAGTTTTTAAGTCAGATCTGAAAGTTTTTTCAGTATCGTGGAGTGTGATTTGTTTGGATCAGAGGAAAATTCTTTTGAGTTAGCTCTGTACTCCCTTACTGTCCACTAGCCATGCCACTTACTTTAGATGTTACCTTCCTTTTATCAGAGTTGTAACCTTCCCAGCTTGAAGATCATGCTCCTTGATGACCGAGAAGCTGAGTCTGCATTGTCACTATCATCTCTTGATATTACAACATCTTCCCTAAGCAATGGGCCCTTTGTTTATCTCTTCTTATTCTAAACAAGCCTTTTTTGTTGTCTTCTTGCCCCAGTTCTCCACTCATTATGGACTTTAGACTTATTTTTAAAATCTTTGATTTTATATCTTTTTATTTATACTTATTCTTTTAAAATCTAACTTACCAGTAAGCCCCCTGTAATCCAAAGAAAAAAAGGTTGGCAATACATGATATACGTGAAGAAAGATAAACTTTGAACTCAGGAGACTAGAAGGTAACCTTGGACGTGACATTTTCTTTCATTTGTAACATGAAGATGGTCCTTTTTGGCTAGAGTCTAGGGTGTTTGAGAACAAATGAGGCTAAATGTGAGACATTTCTCTCTTAGGGAATGTGGTTAAAGAGGCAGAAAACATATTGAGAGACCAATAAGTGGCATTTGGTGATAGACATAAAGTGGAGAATTTGGACTAGGTTTTAAAAATGCCACAGAAGCAGGCCGGGCGTGGTGGCTCACGCCTGTAATCCTGGCACTCTGGGAGGCCGAGGCGGGCAGATCATTCAAGGTCAGGAGTTCGAAACCACCCTGAGCAAGAGGGAGACCCTGTCTCTACTAAAAATAGAAAGAAATTAATTGGCCAACTAAAAATATAGATGGAAAAAATTAGCTGGGCATGGTGGTGCATGCCTGTAGTCCCAGCTCCTTGGAGGCTGAGGCAGGAGGATCGCTTGAGCCCAGGAGTTGGAGGTTGCTGTGAGCTAGGCTGATGCCACGGCACTCTAGCCCGGGCAACAGAGTGAGACTCTGTCTCAAAAAAAAAAAAAAAAAAAAGTGTCACAGAAGCTAGAAATGGGTTCTCTGGATTGTTATATGGTGGTAAGAATAGTATAAATGGATGATATGTCAGATGAAGTGAAGTGCCTTGTTAGTGGCAATTCAGGAATCTGGGGAATAAAAAGTTTTTCTAATTAGTGTGGAATCTTGGTCAAGACACATTTCTTCTAGACCCCTAGTATGTAAAATGTGGATAATAATTTATTTAGTGAAACTTGACTGAATACCTGCTTATTGTAATCCAGTATATTTATTAGTAGATGTTAAGGAAACTATATGAGAGGCCTTTCCTGCCCTGAAGGGCCTTATTATAATCTAACAGTAGCCTATTACAAATATACACGGTGGAAATTTCTGTTTAACACATCTGGGGTTGCTTTTTTCCCTCCATCAGCAAGCATTTATTGAGCACTGATAGCATTGTAAGTTTTTTAGGATGTATAGTGAAGTGGTTTTTAGTATACTTACAAAGTTGTACAACCATCACCACTAAATCCAGAAAATTTTCATCACCCCCGAAAGAAACTCTATACCTCTTATTAGTCACGCTACATTCTTCCCTTCCTGCAGCCCTTGGCTATTGCTTATCTACTTTCTTTCAATGATTATGCCTATTCTGGATATGCATGTAAATGGAATCATATGATGTATATTCTTTTGTTTCTGGCTTCTTTCACTTAGCGTAATGTTTTTAATGTTCATTCATGTTATGGCATATGTCAGAACTTCATTTTTATGGCTGAATAATATTCCATTGGATGGATAGACCACATTTTGTGTATCCATTCCTCCATTGATGAATATTTGGGCTGCTTCCACTTTTTGACTATTACGGATAATGCTGCTGTAACATTCATGTACAAGTTTTTGTGTGGACGTATGCTTTCAGTTCTCTTGGGTATGTACATAGGAGTGAGATTGCTAGGTCACATGGTAACTCTATGTTTAATATTTTGAGGAATTGCCAAATTGTTTTCCAAAATGGCTGTACCATTTTACATTCCCACCAGCAATGTATGAAGGTTCCAGTTTGTCCACATGCTCTCCAACACTTGTTATTGTCTGTGTTTTTGATTATAGTCATCCTAGTGAGTGTGAAGTTGTATATTGATTTTTTAAAAAAAATTTTTTTTATTTTTAATTATTATGGGTACATAGTAGTTGTCTGTGTTCATAGGGAACATGTCATGTTTTGATACAGGCATACAATATGTATTAATCAAATCAGGGTAACTGTGGGGTATCCATCATCTCAAGCATTTATCATTTCTTGGTGTTAGGAATGTTCCAGTTCTGCTCTTTCAGTTATTTTAAAAGTATGTCTTAACTTATTGTTGACTATAATCATTTTGTTGTGCCATCAAATATTGTTCATTCTATCTAACTATGTTTTTGTACCCATTAACCATATCCACTTTATCCTCCTCTCCCCACTACCCTTCCCAGCCTCTGGTAACCACCATTCTACTCTCTGTCTCCATGACATCAATTATTTTTAATAATTAGCTCCCACATATGAGCAAGAACATGCAAGATTTGTCTTTCTGTGCTTGATTTATTTCACTTAACATGTTTTCCAGTTTTCCATGTTGTTGCACATGACAGAATTTCATTCTTTTTATGGCGATATAATATTCCATCATATATATGTACCATAATTTCTTTATCCACTCATCTGTTGATGGACATTTAGGTGTACTCCAAATCTTGGCTATTGTGAATAGTGCTGCAATAAATATGGGAGTTCAGATATCTTTTCAATATACTGATTTCGTTTCTTTTGGATATATACCTAGCAGTGGGATTGCTGGGTCGTATGGTAGTTCTATTTTTAGTTTTTTGAGGAACCTCCATACTCTTCTCCACAGTGGTTGCACTAATTTACATTCCCACCAACAGTGTACAAGGTTCCCCTTTCTCTGCATCTTCACCAACTTTCGTAATTGCTTGCCTTTTGATAAAAGCCATTTTAACTGGAGTGAGATGGTATCTTGTTGTAGTTTTAGTTTGTGTTTCTCTGATGGCCAATGATGTTGAGCATTTTTTCATATACCTGTTGGCTATTTGTATGTCTTCTTTCAAAAATTCAGGTCTTTTGTCCATTTTTAAATCAGATTATTTGATAGCAATGTGGTTTTGATTTGCATTTCCCTAATGACTAATGTTAAGCATCTTTTCATATACTTACTGTCCATTTTGTATTAATATGTCTAGTTTGGAGAAATGTATTTTCACTTCTTTTTCTGGGCTTGATTTTGACATCTTGGATTAACCATTCCTAGTTAACCATTACTAACCAGTTCCCTCAGCAAGCATACAGATGCTCAAACTGGTAGGTTAGCTCTAGTTGCCTATGTATCATTTGATTGCTCTGCTTGCCAAGAAAGAGTCAGTTGTGTTTGTTCTCAAACTTATTTATACTAGTGCTGCTTATGAGTATAACTTAATAAATCTTGCTCAAATCGATGAAGTATGAATGCAAAAAGAGTTGTTTTTATGAAATGCTTTGGAAAGACTTGATAGAGGCAAGAAGCTGAAAGAATTGCCTTTGAATGAATTAGATTGTGGAGACAACTAAATAGAGTCGGAAAATCCTGTAAATTTTTGGAAGGATTTCCCAGAAAACATTGCAAGTATTTTTAAGTCCCTGTTCTACTTAAAAGGAAAGGAAAATGGACATGGTAGATAATGGATTATGGGTGTGGTTTATCCAAGAAAGTGGGGAGCTGCATTTAGCAGACTTATACTCAAAGAAAAGATCTTGGTACTACATTAGGAAGTGAATATATGTTTATATGTTTGAAGTTAAAATATGTATCATTTTAAAATGATTTCTTGCTTTAACTGACTTTTGATTAATTGATCAGTGATCACTCCGTTATATGCTCAAAAAGAGGGTTTCCACTGTAGTGGTGCCCTAAGGAAGATACAGATGAAGTGTCACAGGAATGAATAGTTCTGATTTGTAGGAATCAAAGTGGTTTCCCAGATTAAGTGGCTCTGGAGCTGGGCTGTATAGGGATAGTAGAACATGGACTTGAAACACCAGGCACATTTTTGCCTGAGGCCTTGGCTGTTGATGTTCCTTTTGTCTGGGCTCTTCTGTGCCAGTTATTTATCCCCTCAGCTTCTTCAGGTCTCTGCTCTAATGTCACCTTCAATGATGCCTTAAAATTGCAGCTTTCATCACCTTCCATTCGCTTGGTGTCTGTCCCACCCTAACCTTCCTTCATGCTTTTTTCTTGCTCCAAAGCACCTTTTCCTGTGCGACCTACCATCCGTTTTACTTATTATCTGTCTCCTTTGTGTGGCTCCAAGCAGGTAGGGATTTTTGTCTGTTTTGTTCACCGTTGTATCGACAGTGCCTAGATTGGTGTTCGGCACAAAGTTAGGTACCCATTACCTATTTATTTGTGGAGTGGATTAATGACTGAATGAACACAGAAACTGAGGAGAGTTAGGGACGGTATTCTAGGCTGAGGGAATGTCTTCAGAAAAGGCACAAAGGTGGGAAAGAGAAGGGAATCTTTGGGAATACTAGATTGTGCGGATTAAGGCAGGAGATGAGTTACACGTTGCCACCATATTAGTGAAAGGCCTTTAAGGCCGATCTGAAGGTTTTGGCATTTGCTCTAAAGACAACAGGAAGCTTTTAAAGGGCTTGAGTGACATTGTGGTTTTTAAAGCAAAGTCTGGAATCAATGAAAATGGAATGAATGGCGAAGGGAAGAGACTGGCAGCATGGTGAAAGATAAAAGTGGAAATGGGAAGAACTGAGAGGACTTGGACAATGTTTTAAAAAGTTGCGTTGATTGTTAACTATTGAAAATCAGGAGGTTTCACTAAAAAATCTATATTTCTGTCTTCTCTTCTAAACTTGGAGGTACTGGCAATATTGGACTCTCATTTCCACATCCAAAAAGCAGTCAGATCTGTCTTGTGAGGCATGAGCTCTTCACTTTGCCAGTCCTCATCCAGCCAGCCTCTTTCATTCAACTGTTTGTGCCCTTACCGAGGGGAAGGATTTAATTTATGTTTTGTTTTAGTTGTATACTTTTTATTTTTTGTTTTGTCATCTCCTGTTAATGAAATAGTAAAGCCTTTGATTATGATGATATAGGTTTATTTTTCAATTTTTTAGTTTTTCTTATATTTTGGTTATTCCATTTAAGACATATACATTGAATATTATTTTGTTTCGTGATTTGCTGTACTTTTCACCTTCATATAGCAGAGATTTAAAGTATCTCCTGAAGTTATCATAGTACTCACCCTTTTCTGTATTTGTTTTTGTTTTTTGTTTTCAAGTGTTGAGATCTGTTTCCCAATAGAGATGTAGATCATTCTGCTTTCACTGACATTCAACCCATTTACATTAAATGAAGTAGTTAATATTTGTGCTACCTTCCATCTTTTTTTTAAGTGTACAATCTAACATTTTTTAGTGTAGACACAAGGTTGTGCAACCATCACCACCATCAATTTTAGAATATTTTCATCTCCCCAAAAAGAAACCTTCACATTCTTAAACACTCACTCCCCAATTCCTACCCCCACTCTCCCAGACCTAGACAATCACTAACTTATCTTTTGTTTTAGATTTGTCTATTTTGGACATTTCATATAAATGGAATCATACAATATGTGCCTTTTTGTAATTAGCTTCTTTCACTTAGCATAGTTTTTTTTTTTCACTTAGCATAATTTTTAAGGTTGATCCATGTTGTAGCAGTATCAGAATTTCATTCCCTTTTATGGCTGAATAATATTCTATTGTCTGGATAATACCATATTTTATTTATCTATTTGCATATCCATTTATCTGTTAATAGACATTTGGGTTTCTACTTTTTGACATTATGAATAATGCTGCTATGGAATTTCATGTGTAAGTTTTTGTGTGGACGTATGCTTTTAATTCTCTTGGGTATATGCCTAGGAGTGGAATTGCTATGTCACATAGTAACTCTATGTTTAATATTTTGATAAATTGTCAAACTGTTTTCCAAAGTGGCTGCACCATTTTACATTTTCATCAGCCATGTATGGATGTTTCATTTTCCACATCTTCACCAATACTTGTTATTGTCTTTTTTGTTATAACTATCTTCATTTAAGTTCATACTTGCTATTTTCATTTTCCCTATGTATGTTATTTGTTTTCTTTTCTTTTTTTTTTTTTTGAAACAGAGTCTCACTCTGCTGCCTGGGCTAGAGTGAATGCCGTGGCGTCAGCCTAGCTCACAGCAACCTCCAGCTCCTGGGCTCAAGCAATCCTACTGCTTCAGCCTCCTGAGTAGCTGGGACTACAGGCACGTGCCACCATGCCTGGCTAATTTTTTCTATGTATATATTTTTAGTTGGCCAATTAATTTCTTTCTATTTATAGTATAGATAGAGTCTCATTCTTGCTCAGGCTGGTTTTGAACTCCTGAGCTTGAGTGATCTACCTGCCTCCGCCTCCCAGAGTGCTAGGATTACAGGCATGAGCCACCATGCCTGGCCATGTATGTGATTTCTTTAGTGTAATTTAAATTTTCAATTTTTTAAAGATGAGTTAGGAGAAAACTTCAACCCATTTATCCCCACACTTTTTTTTCACATTGTTAGAAACATTATTTTAACAACTATTTTCTTTATTCCTATTATTCCATTTTTAGCTTTTCTCATGGGAGACATGAGGCATTTGGGAGCTTGGCACACTTCTCATCCACTTTGAAATTCTATGCTAAATCTTAAAATTCTCTCAGTATTTGCCTTTAGTTTCTTAGGTGGTTTACTTTATTGTCAATACTTTGTTAGTATTCAAATCCATTTAGTTTAAAAAAGTGTCATGTGTTTTCCATGACTCAGTTGTCTCATCATTTTTTCGAAAGTCACTTAAAGGTTCTAAAGTTGTTAACATATTCTTCTGCCTTCAAAAACTTTGGCAAGTATTATGTTTTCAACCACAGCTCTGTTTCTCTTATTTTTGTGCAAGTATTCTGAGTCTTTCTTTTCTATGGTTTAAAAAAAGGGGGGAAAACCCCCACACTTTTTTTTGTTATAAAAGCAGTATATGATCTATGTACAAAATTTGAGGGATATGGAAAAGTATAAAGAGGAAATCTGTGATGATTGCCATTTTCTTTAATCTGTTAATGTTTATGCTAAATTGTTTCATTTATAGCAGAAAAATTTTGAAATTTTTTTTGATATAGTGTTTTGCTTTGGCATTTTCTGTTTATATTGGAGCCACTGTTATTCACAGGTCAGATCTCCTTTTGAGATTTTAAAATTCAGTTTATTTTGCCTTGTCAGCTTTCATCTAATACTGTTTTGCAAGTGAAGCTAAACTGCTGATATTGCTTTGTCAATTCTGTTGTTTATAGCCTAATTGATATATTTAGATTCTCTATTATTTACAAGGCAGCTCATTCTTTGTTTTAGTGTCCTGTATTCATTTTTCATAGCTTTTTTCCCCTCTTTAAAGTGGTTTGAGATATTTTTTAGGTGGTATACTTGTGTTTACCATTATTGTTTACTTCAAGTTTATACGTAAGTACTTTCTAATTTCCATTTTATTAAACCTAGGGTTTTTTTTTTTTTAATTCTTCACTATTTTATAACAATTTGCTGGGGTTTAAGGTTGCAGCAGTATCTTTTTAAGTTTGGTTTTGGTGGTTTCAGCCAAAGAGGATCAATATCCTTTATAGTTTCTAGTCCTCTTTTGTAAGGATCTTTTTTAATCCTTGCAGTACTATGAGGGATCATTATACTCATTTTTTATTCCAGAAACTGGGATTTCTCAGATTTAGTGCTTGGCCAAGATCATATAGTTATTTAATCAAATAATTAACCCCAAGTCTGGAACTCTTTGTAGTGCACCAGAATTTTCTGAAGTCTTTTTAAAATTCTCTTTTAAATTAGTTAATGTCAGGTTCTCCAGGGCCAATTTGCAGGTCGTTGTGCAGATTTATGTCTTTGTGGGTGATTTCTCTGGGTTCTGGCTTCTTCTGTTTTACTCTGTGTTGCAGACACTAAGGAGTAATGGTTAGAAATAGATCCAGAAGACATTATTCTTGTGTTTAGATTTATTATTGATTTTTAAAATATTTCAATGAAATGTATTGAATGTACTTACAAAAATCTTATATATGCAAATATGTATATGTTGCAAAATGTAAGTGGGATTTTAACTATATATATGGTTTTATAATCTGCTTTTTTTCCGCACTTCAAAGTAGGTCTTCGTCTTCTTTTCATATCAGTATATGGTTTCTGCCACATACTTTGTTGTCAGCATGGTATTTTGTCAATAATTTAATTAATTTCCAACAGATGGACACTTGTTTTCTACTTTGCTGTTATAAAAAATGTTGATGTTAACTGTCTTGTACATATATTTTATGTGTTTTTCTTTTATATCAGTCATAATTTATTAGAAGTAGAATTCAGTAAAAGGATAAAGACAATTAAAATTTCAGTACGTATAGACCCATGAAAGGTCGTACCACTGTGTACTCCCACAGTTGGTTTGAGTGCTCATTTTTCCACACTTTCCCCAGAACTGGGCTAATAAAGTTGAAGCTAGCACTTATTATGTGTCACACTCTGTTCTAAGTGCTTTCCATATCATTAATCCTCCATCAACATTTTGAGATAGATATGGTATTGCCACCATTTTACAAATGAGGAAATGGAGGCACAGAGGTGATAAATTACTAAGGTCATACAGCTATTAAGAGGTAGAGCCAGGATACTGAACGGGGTGGTCTGATGCCAGGGTATACCTCTTAAAAACCATGTTATAATGCCTGTTCATTTTTTTTTTTTTGGTTTCAACTTTTCCAATTTTTAGCTTGATTGTTTTATGTGATTATTAAAATTATTTCTAGTTTTTATTGAGATAATTCTTATAAGATTCACCATTTTAAATTGTATAATTCAGTGATTTTTATACATTAACTATATTGTGCAGCCATGATCACCATCTACTGTTTGATTACAGAACATTTCCATCACCCCCAAAAGAATTTCTGTACCTGGTAACAGTTGGTTCCACTACTCCACACCCCCATCTCCTGGCAACCACATAGAGACTTTCTGTCTCTATGGATTTACTTATTCTGGATGTTTCATATATTATAAATGGAATCATACAATATGTGGCCTTTTGTGCCTGGCTTCTTGCTCGACTTAGCATAATATTTTCAAGGTTCTTAAATGCATATACTTGTTTCATCTGATTTTAAAAGTAATACAAGGTCATTGTAAAACCGACACAATTCAAAAAGATACAGAATAATGAATAAAGTCTAAATTTCACCGAGAGATAACTGTGGTGTATATATCATCCAGATTTTTAAATAGGTATTAAAATAGTTGTTTTATACATTTAAGAAAATCTGCCTTTTATAAAAACTTGACATACCATGTCAGGAAATGTAGAGACTTTTTATCATTTTTAATGATTGCATCGTAAAAAATTCAGTTTCTGAGTCTGTGAGAGGGAATCACAGGTTTGCCAAGCTAGTGTCAGGATCTCAGAGATTGGAAACAGGAATGTGGGAGAGAGTACTGCCTTTAGAGATCTTTGCTAGGACTGGATAGGTCTGGAAAGACCATGGGAGCCTTGAATACTCAACTTGGGATCCAGGTCTTTTCTTCCATCTGATCCTGCAGTAGTTGTCCTCTCTGTCACCTTGCCTGACATGTCCTGACACAGGTATTTAGAATTAAAGTAGGCAGCAGGGAAAGATTTCAGGTGTGGGGGTGGAGGATTGACAGGAGCAAAGTGTTGCTTGACAAAGGGTGGTTGGCAGTAGTATGCAGAATGGAATGAAAAATATCAGAGTCAGATAATTGTGTGGTGTATGTGAAATCTCTTTTGTTAAATATAGCTTAGAGAAGTTTTAGTCATCTCTGCGGTTGATGCTTTTTAATATTAATGTAAACTGCGTTTGGTTTTGTATCATGAAATATTAAGTAAAGTTTACTTTCCCCATCATATCTTTATAAAAATAAAAGATAACTAATGTAATATGGTTAATATAGTAAACAAGTTGAAGAGAATTTAATTTCTAATTCTTCCGATTTGCTGGGACTTGAAGTCAACATTTGCTAAATCTGTTGCTTGATTTTTACCCTGAAATGTATTTTTAGTGATTTGTGTCATTAGAGCTACCCCTCAGAATGGTTGACAATTGAAGCCATATCTGGGGAAAGAAAGTAAGTGAATCTTTGTTGTATACCTGCTTGTTCTAGACACTGTTGCTTTTAAATACATTATCTCATCTAATCATTACAATATCAAGGGAAAATATTACCCTAAAAGAAGAAGAAGAACTAGTATGTGAACTTGGCCCTTATTGACTCCCAAACTCACACTTTGTCCATTATATAGCAGACTGCCTCTGGGTTGTGTTTGAAATCATAGTGAGTTTTATTTTCTTCCATTAAATAATAACCAATATAGAAACTTGAAGAGGAAAAATCACCCATTGTTCAATTGGTCTAACACAGATGCTGTTACTGGTTTTTGTATTTTCTTAGCTGGATTTTCCTAAATGTGTTTTTTATATATAATCATATACAGTATGTATATAGTATTGTGTTCTGCTTTTTCACTTTTTATAAGCATATTTCCATGTACATAATATTCATTTTTAAATAGCTATATAATATTCCATGGCTGTATCACACCATTCCCTGGTGGGATATTTTAAATGTTTAAATATTTTAAATATTTTCACTGTTTTCAGTATAGAGATCATGGAACTGTTTCATAGGCAGTTAGATACAGGTTCAGGAACAAACTGGGCTTGTTTTAGGAAATCATCCAGCTCCTGTAGATTGGATTGGATTGGTGTGCTTTTCTGAAAAAGAGCAGGTTTTCCCAAATACTATTAACATCTAAACAATGAGTATAAACTCATTGAAATTTTGTTTTTAAGAACAACGTAAAAGTTTGAGCATGTCCTTTTGGGAGTCGATAAAGAATGAATTAGAGATGAATTAAAGATTTCCACATGTAAATAAGGCCTTAGAGAACATTAATTTATAGGACTTCCCCAGCAGTACTCTGAAGACTGGCAAAAGCAGATGACATGGCTCTAATAAGGTTGGGAAAACCAGATTTGAAGACTTGAAATAGTGGGTGTGGTTGAGAATGTGAGAGATTGAACAGGATGAGAGGACACATTGGAATAGCTGAAGGCAGAACATTTTTATATATAGTAGGAACCCTCTTGTCTTGGTCCCATAAGATTCTGGTAGGTAGTTGGTTAATTGAAAAAGTTATTTAAAGTGGGAAAGTCAGGAAAATGATTTATAAATGCAAATGGAATTTTAACTTAAAAACACATAAATACATACTTATCAAATGATGTTTTGAAAGAGGGCTCAGATTTTTCTTTTTTTCTTCTTTATTGAATAAAGCACATTTACAATGCATTGATTACAAGTTCCAGTTTTAATCCCTTTAAAAAGGAATTTTAGACTTGTGGATGGAGAATTCTAAATGCAACTGTAGCTTTTTTTTTTTTTTTTTAAAGCAGCTCACCTTATTCAAGTTGTTCAATTTAGTTTTCATACGATTTCTAAACAATTTATTATTTTCATTCATATGAATTGTTGAAATCACATAATTCTAGTAACAAATAGAGTTGACATACGTAGGCTGGGTAACATATAACTGACTTCAGCACAAGAACTGCCTGGTTGGAGATACAGTGTTTGTGGGTGTTCCAGAGAGTGATCTAGTAGCCTTGAGAATTCCTTGTGCCATAGACATAGGTCTGTAGGTTTTACAGAGAGTAGCACGCTTTAGTTAATCTGGAGAGCTGATTAAGTTGTAGATAAATCTGAAGAGTTCTTTTGACGTGAAGTAGGCAGGAGGAGAAGGAAAAAGGATTGAAAAAATGAGAAGAAATCAGAGAGTTGGGGGGAATAATGAAGCCTTTGAGTTAGAAGGTGAGGCCAGGGTGTCTACTGCTGTAGAAAGGTCAAGAAAAGACCTAAGGGAGACTTAAGAAAAAAGCTATTGAATCTTTAGAATAAGAGGTTGCATTGACCTTGAAGAAAAAGATTTTTAATAGGAAGAGGAGGAAGCCAGGCTTGCTGGAGGATAAGGCATTATTATAGGAGGGGCCCCTATTTTGAGCCATGACTTGCCATAAACTTGAAGTTAGTATATTTAGGTCCCTCTATTGAAATGGAAAAATAGCTGCAGTAATGTCCTGAGATCTTAGAGATTGCTGCTTATTTGACTCATTTTCATTATAGTGATTGTGTTAGAGAATTAAACGTAAAGCTAGCTCACAAGATCCCAAGAACTACCTTTGGTTTAATGGAAGGGTGGTAGAAAAGTCATATCATGCTAGAAGGCTGCTGGGTCTCATTTTGAACTGCAGCATGAACCTAGTTAGTGGTGCCAAAAGTTGGGAATTTTGGCAGCTTAGGTTCATAGCAAGCAGGGTTCCTTCCTCTAGTGTGTATTGTTTCTGAGCTTTGCAACGTTAAGGAAATACAAGACAAGTTTTACGTTTAGAGAATTGTGGGGCAGATTTGCAACTGAGGAAAAATATTTTTGTTTTGAGCAACTGTTATGAGTGCTTCTTTGTGTAAAATATTTCTATTTGGAGAATTGACTTTTGAGGGCCTTAGTAATGGCTCATCTATTCTGCAGAATTTCCATTTCAGTTTCAGGAAGGCAGGTGTGTAATCATCATCATCGACAGGTAGTAGAGCGTCCTCTTGATGCCTGCTAATGTACAAGAATACTTGAAAGAACATTCAGAAGATGATTCCAAAATAGATTCTTTCTGTACTGGATTTGAGCTAAGGCAGTGGTTCTTGAATGTGGGTAGGAGTCAGAGCACCAGGAAATCATGGTGCTCTTGATAAATTAATTTTACCATGTGGACTATGATGTAGCACAAAGGTTTTTTCCAAAGACTTTTGCTTAGAAATATTTATCTGAATTAAATTTACATACAGTCATTCTATTGGGGATTGTGTTTACCTGCATGTGTAAGTGACCTGGCTCTAATAGAGCAGATGACATGGCTTTAATAAGGTTGGGAAAATAGTGGCTTAAATAATAAAGGCTTTTTAAAAAATGTATTCATTTATATACAGTATTTCCTGTAACAGTTAAGCAGTTAAGTCTGGAGGGATGAAATCTACACTAGGTATGATGAGTCTATGATTCTTGTATCTTGCTACTCTCTTGCTTCTGTCTTTTCTGTGCTTTCATCTTTATGTAACCTTAGGCAACAGGTTTGCTCTCCAATTAGGAAAAAGAATGAAAGAATGAAGGGGAGGAAGGGCCAGTGCCTGTATATGAACTATGGCAAAGGGGGCCTGACAAATACAGGTTGTTTAGCTGAATACCTTGTTTCCCTGCACAAAATTGAGGTTCTCTTACTAAGTAAGAAGGGGACAATATATCCAAGGTAGGCAATTAGCAGTGACTGCCACAATCACAAAACAATTTAAAATATGCTTTCATGAGCTTGTGACATTAACAACCTTGCGTTCTTATAAAACAATGTTGGAATGTTTCTCTTAATATTCTTTACTTGTCGAATATTTATTTTCTTGATAGCCCATAAGGAAGTAATCTCAGATATTTAAATTTTAAGAAAAATAATGAGAAAACCCTTAAAATGAGAATTTTTTACATTGATTTTTTTTTCCTTTGCAAATGAGAAAATAAAATTCTTATTTGACTTTAATGAGGGTACACCCCAGTCTAGGACAACAGTTTTTGCTAAGGAAACCACTGATAGTAATACTATTTTTGTGTACTATTAAATTACTTTGTCCCTACTTTCACTTATGTTGTTTTCCTAGATAAAAGTATTTTCTTTTTTCTTTTTTAATATTACTCATGTGTTGTGGGCAGTTAAAACATTATTTTAAAATGTCTTTTCTAAATTGTTTGTAATGATCCCTATATTAGTTTTATTATCAGAAAAAAAGCCTTGTTGATTTTTCAAGGTCAGTGCAAGTCTTGCCTTTTCTGACACTGTACCCTGTGTTTCAGATCTATTTTTGTCTAGTACTTCTTGAAACTCCTAGAGTGATCATAGACTATCTGACACATTTATCCCCTTAATTATAGCCTATATTGAATTCATCACAAATTATTCCATATGTTAGCAAGATCTTGTGTTCCCTGTTATGTATTTTTCTGTGTATCTCAAATTCTTAGCATAGTATTAGATACATAGTAGGTGCTTTGTAATTGCTTTCTGATCAACTACATAATCTCATTTAACACATTAACAAATGAAAATAGCATAGATTTGATAGTAAGATAGGCATAAAATAAGACTAATAACCAGAGTAATCAGAATTTCGTGACTTTTACCCTTGCTTATGAATCTAGGACCTCTATCTCTCTCATAAATGTCCCCCTCCCAAGTTTATTCTTGTAGTCACCAAAGCATGTGTCATGTGGGCTAACTAATGTATTCTAGCCACTGCCATATGGCACCTGTCTTTTTTTCCTATTGTGTTTGCTGCCCCTGCAGTTGCACATTGGTACCTCCTGCTAGGTAACAGAGGTGTGCTCCTTACCTGACTCTACTCTTTGGCCTTGTGCTGTCTTGCAGATGTGCTGCTCATATGCAGGGGCTGTTGAGGTGCCCCAACACCTATTCTCCCTTTGTATTATGTATTATCTTGTCACATGAGCATCAAACCAGAGCTCTTTCTATCGCTTCAGAGTTTTTAGTGAAAGCCAATCTTTAGTTCTTGTTATGGCCCCTCTGTCTCTTTTCTGATGAACTCTTGGCGCTGGGCTGGGGGAGCAGTCTAAGTGAGAGACACCATCACTCCTCTTGTCCAAGGCTTTGTTAATTGGACCAAGCTTTTCTGCCTTAGATGATTATTCTCCTAAATAGTCCTTAGTCCCTCATGCAAACAGATGCCTTGAGGTCACCAAATGTATAAATCTTGGTGGCAGGGATGGTTTAGGGGTTTTAGCTTATAATCCACTGTACCTATAAAATGTGACAGGTAAAACATTACAACTCAAAAGAATCTCAAGCCAAGGTAGCAAGTTGTAACTTAGAGCATGATTTAGACCCACAGACAAAATGAAAACTTTATTCTTTTTTTTATGTCGGATTGTTTGATAGATTGTAATAGAACCTATTGTGAACTTTAAGCCTACAAAAAAAAAGGAAAAAGAGAAATGCACTATATTTTGTTTTCAAATCATGCAATTCTTATTTCTATGACCCCTAAACTTGGTTAAGCTTGTAGTTGAGCAGCGATAGTATGCATTCTTACCCTATTTTCAAGGGCAGTTCTTTATTAATATTTAGTTATCTTCCTTGAGTCTGAAGATGTATGTTTGACAGTAATTTGAATTGGACCCTGTGGAAATTCCTAGCTGGAGTGTAGGTAAATAGGGAAAAAGCCCCTACACGTAGGAATGAACCTCAAGTCTAAAGCAGATGATGGAGGGGAAAGGGAAGCGAGAGCTTTTGCAGTTTTTACTGGAGATGAGGAGAACCAAGCACATAGAGCCTCCACAGCCAGAGTGAGAAGGAATTAAAAGATGATCTGTAATATTACCTGTAATAGTTTGTGTAACAGTGAGAATAACAAAACGGTTATATTAGTTTTCTTGTTTTAAATTCTACTCATGTCTTTTTTTTCTTTTACAAATGCTTGAACTTTAGAGTAATCCAGTTCTGTGAACCTGAGATCATTTAAGGAAATGGAAAACATTTTTTTGAAGCCCACATAGACGGATGCACTCCTAGTGCAGTGCTTGGTTCACAGTGGTTACTTAGATAAGTACTGTCAACTCCTTGGGTATTCAGGTACTATACTGCCAGCTCCTCAGAGGGTCACTGGGAGTAGGAGACCTAACACACCTTTGCAGAGCAGTGAAGCTGAGACAGGCTATGAAATGTCACTAGGACAGTTATCACTAGACTTGGAATCTCCTTGACTTGGTCTACCGAGTCCTGCTTTGAAATCTAAAATAGAAAACAATCAGAATTGGGGGATTGCTGGAGAAGTGCTCCCTGAGATCTGTTTGCCAAGCAAGATATGATCTAGAGATGTGGGAGACCTTGCTATCTTCGCAGAGTCTTTCAGCTATTCAGTGGCAGAATCAGAAGTAAACTAGGCCTCTCTGTTTCCATATCCATGTGTTCATCACAACACTGGGGTGACAAACAGTCATTTGTTTATTCTTTATGTAAGTACATTTGTTGTTGTAGCTCTCATTCCCAATGTGGAGGGTAGAAAAATTACATTGCAGTGATTTTCACCCAATTTCATGTGATTGACAGCTTTACTTCACACTAACCTTGAAGCGATTTATTTGGTTTCTGAGAAAGTTTAATTTGATGCTTCCAGAGCAAGACTGACAGTGTTGAAGCAGGAGCAAAATGACCACAGAATTCTAGTATTGTTGATCGACTCTGCTTGCTGTGGTAGAATCAAATCCGTTTATTTACAGTTTTAAGTCTAATAAGATTTTGAATCTCTTTAATTCTATGTACACAAATGCTCCACATATATCATTGTATGAAATTCAAGTTCACTATTCTTTTGTAGTTAAAATAGTTTGTCTAGAGTGTATAATGATCACCTGAAATTTATTCTGAGTACTAAAAGAATTAAGATTACTTTTAGTTATTCTTATTTGTTACCGTTAAAAACAGTTTGCTCACTGGAAAAATAATCTAAAATGTTAAGTGAGAAATAGTTAAGGTCTTGGTAGGCCAAAACAGAAAGATTCCATAGATTTACTTTTGGGAATTATGTTAAATCTGGAAATTTTCAGTTTTATTTTGGTTTGGGTTATATTTAGGTATATTATTATGCAGGAAAAATTCTATAGATTTACTTTTGGAAATTATATTAAATCTGGAGATTTTGAGTTTTATTTTGGTTTGGGTTACATTTAGGTATATTATTACACAGGATTCTCTTTGGGGAATTCTGAATATTTGTGTCTTATAGAATTTTTTTTTTTTTTTTTTTTGAGACAGAGTCTCACTTTGTTGCCCGGGGCTAGAGTGCCCTGGCGTTAGCCTAGCTCACAGCAACCTCAAACTCCCGGGTTGAAGCGATCCTTCTGCCTCAGCCTCCCAAGTAGCTGGGACTACAGGCATGTGCCACCATGCCCGGCTAATTTTTTATATATATATTTAGTTGGCCAATTAATTTCTTTCTATTATTAGTAGAGACGGGGTCTCGCTCTTGCTCAGGCTGGTTTCGAACTCCTGACCTTGAGCAATCCACCCGCCTCGGCCTCCCAGAGTGCTAGGATTACAGGCGTG